>JBBMEF010036672.1:0-14825 GCA_037832685.1 Sicyos baderoa | reverse complement strand
GTGAAAAGAACAATGTGTTGTTGTTGTTCTAATAGTTGAGACACAGACAACAAATTACAAGTTAGAGTAGGAACATAAAGTGCATTCTCCAAAATTAAGCTATCACTCAACATAATTTTTCCTCCTTTTGTTGCTTTAATACTCTTTCCATTAGGCAACCCAACTGGTGAAGATATATCACGCAAATCAGAAAACAGTAAAATATTACCAGACATGTGGTTCGATGCGCCAATATCAATAATCCACTCATTAGAATTATTCGTGTCACACAAATTTTTCGTCGAGGAGGTGGGAGGTTGTACCCCTTTAATTGCATCAATAATTTGTGCCCACTGATCATTAGTTAGAGTTGGCGCACTTGCTCTACCTATTCTCTCAATATCAAGTCCACTAGCGGAGCTAAATAAACACCTGATCATTGCGTCAGTGACCCATTTGGTACGATTTTTATGATACTTGGGCCGGATAGTTCGTTAAGACCCAATCTAAATGGGCCCGAGAATAGTCGATACGGAGCTCCTGGGGACCAATGGGGAGCTCCCAAAGGCCAACGGGGAGCACTTAGGGACCAATGAGGAGCACCTAGGGACCAATGGGGAGCTACTAGGGACCAATGAGAACTCCTAGGGACCAATGGGGAGCACCTAAGGACCAACAGAGAGCTCCTAGGGACCAACGGGGAGCACCTAGGGACCAATGGGGACCTTCTAGGGACTAATGGGGAACGCCTAGAGATCAATGGAGAGCTCCTAGAGACCAATGGGGAGTATCTAGGGACCAACAGAGAGCTCCTAGGGACCAACGAGGAGCATCTAGGGACCAACGGGGAACACCTAGGGACCAATGGGGAGCACCTAGGGACCAACGGGGAGCACCTAGGGACCAACGGGGAGCTTCTAAGGACCAATGAGGAGCACTTAGGGACCAATGGGGAACACCAAGAGTCCAGGTCAAAGCTCTCGGATCTGAGATGAAGCCCAAGATAAAACATCGAAAGCCCAAGAAAAATCTCACGGAGTTAAGTGGACATGCCCCCACTTCGACCGCTCTAGGCCCATGATAAGTCTAGCGGCCCATCCCCTACTCGGGCCTACCAAGAGGGGATCGAGCCCATCATAGGCAACAAGACCTCGCCGAACGAAGGCTCCATCCGCGAAAGACAAGGTAAGCTTATGCGGTTCCTACGGGAAGAAGGAGAATCATGGATGAGAGGGGAGTTCGAAAAGCGGGAGAGCGGGCGAAGGGGTTTCGACCTACAAAAGGGAAGAAGGAGCAAAAAAGAGGTAAGTTTGAATCAACCCTGGACAACTAAACTAGTCTAATACTCTACTCCTCATCTGACTTAGGCATCGGAAGCGTCGTGGCTCGCACCACACCGGTGTAGCGTTTTTTTATCTTGCAGGTTCTCGTTCCCGATACAAATTTTACCAGTTGACCTAAAGACCAGATTTAGGCATCAACATTTATTTTTTATATATTTAAAGTAATAGTATACCTCATTCATGTAATGGTTGTGACCCCTCAATTTTGAACTTAAAATATCAATAATTTTAAATTTTAGAAACAAAAGTGTCAATTGATAATTCTAAGTTTTTGAGTTAAATAAAAAACATTAGAGATTGAGAATTCAAAATCATGACAAAATTCATACATCACAATCAAGGAGTTATTACTCTTGTCGGGTTTTAATAGTTCTAAGTTAGACCAACCAATAACGACCTAAAAAAGAATGTAAATATGAACAACAAAAATTCAACAATATTAATGTGTATCTAATTATCCAAAGATGATGAATTCAAATTATCCACCACAATGATATATATATAACTTTTCATACATGAATGTGTAGTCCCTCAAGGTAATATCATTGTTTACTACACAAATAATTCATTTTTTAATATTAATTTAATAAAATGACAGTAAATTGTAGGATTACTACTCTTGTTTTTTTAGTGCATCGGTGTGGGGGAAAAATGCCGATTCTCGAAATCGAACTTATGATGTTGATGTCGAATTAATTTACAATCAAACAATAAATCATTCAACCATTTGAACAGATTTGATGTGAAACAAAACTATATTTGTAAATAATGTGAAACAGATTTAATTTCTTTTTTTTTTTTTTTTGAAAAAAACAGATTTTATTCTCTCTAACCACTTCATTTAATTTTGGTTTTTATTGTTGGAATTAAAAATCTTTCAACTGCAAAATTCCACTATAAATAGACGTCCCCTCTCCAAAATTTTGCAGTTAGTTCAGTGGTTTTGAAAAAACTCGATGGAAGGCAAGAACAGCGGCACAATGGCGACTCCCGAAATTCCTCACAGAGAAATGGTGAACAGGTTCATCGAATCACTGCGCGAAGAGGTGATCATCTTCTTCAATTCAATCTCTGTTTTTCTACTCTTCTCTCTGGCGGATGAACATTTCTTCGGTGTTAATTTCCTGCAGCAATTTCTGGACGAGAACTTCAGTTTCAAGAACAGTAAAGAGGAGGATATGGAATCCTGGTCTACATTCTGCGCTCAATTCCAAACAGACCTCGATCAACTCTCCGGATCTCTGTAAGCGCTCTCAATCGCTAGGTCGTTCTTCGTTTATTTCTATATTTCTGAATCGCTTGAATCTTTTTGACCTAGGGCTGATGAGGAGATCGATTTTGAAGATGTGGACTGCACCGTGAGGAAAATGAAGGCAAATGCCGCTAGGTAATGCGCTCAGTTCTGTTTTACTTCTGATTTATGAGAATTCAATTGGTGCTGATGATTGCAAGTTCATGATCTTACAGATTCCTGTCATTTTGTTCAAGAATTGTGAAACTGTTCCTGTCATTACTTTGTGAGAATTATCTGAGAAAACTCGTAGTAATTGTTATGAAAACACAAACAAAGTAGTCTAGTTACTAAGAAATTTCTGTTAGTAGTCTTTTTTAGTTAACCGAAACTGAATTGTCCGACTAATGTGAAAATACTTCGGTTTCGAACCAAGAAAAAGATCGGTTGAGGACACGAAGAAAGTAGTCTCGGATTAGTTAGATAAGAAAAAGAACTAAGACAATGTCTATATTTGTAGTATTTTTTAGTAAACCTAAATTGAATTGTCCGATTAATGTGAAAATACTTCGGTTTCGAACCAAGAAAAAGATCGGTTGAGGACACAAAGAATGTAGTCTCGTATCAGTTAGTCAGAAAATAACTAGAACAATTTCTATATTTGTAGTATTTTTTAGTAGACCCCGAAATTGAATTGTCTGATTAATGTGAAAGTACCTCGGTCTCGAACCAAGAAAAAGATCGGTTGAGGACACAAAGAAAGTAGTCTCGGATTAGGTAGATAAGAAAAAGAACTAAGACAATTTCTATATTAGGAGACTTTTTGAGTTGACCAAAATTGAAATCTGATTAATGTGAAAATCCTTCTTTTGGGAAGTTTCAATTTCAAGAAGTATGTATAAAAGCGTAGTAATTGTTGCGCCGAAAACACAAGCAAAGTAGTCTCGTATGAGTAAGACAACACCTCCATTAGCACGAGTGTTGTTTGATGCAATTGTTTATAGAGTTGGAGGGTATATTGATTGATGGCTCTGGTGTAATAACAGAATTGGTGGTAAGCGTCTGGCTGAAGCTTGTGATACGCTGCAACAGTTAAGTTCTGAAGACAGTAACATTGATGGGTAAGATATGTTCTTCCTATATTATATATATTAATTTGGACGATTAATTTGGTTAAAAATCATGATGGTTTCCACATGTTTGCAGTTGTAAATGTATGGAAGCCTATAAAATCATCAGGGAGGAATACTATACTTTACGTGACTGTTTCACTATGATTCTTCAGGTAATTTAAGCAATGAGAATGTTGTCTTTGGATTTAGAAAAGGCTTATGTCATTGAGTTCAATCGCTAGTTGTTGATTGAACTCAATCAGTTGAGCTCAATCACTTAACAAATTGATTGAGTTCAATCACTAGTTATTGATTGAGTTCAATCACTCAGAATTTAAGCAATGAGAATGTTATCTTTGTATTTAGAAAATGCTTATGTGATTGAAACATTTTAGGTAGTAACCATTTGACTTTTGTTATTTTTGGAGTTTTAAGCCTAGAAATATAACTCTGCTGAACAAAATGAAAGCAAAATTGGATTCATTGTTTGTGTTTTGTGATGTAACAGGCAGAGAGGACAACCCTGTTGAAAACCAAAAAGTGAGTTTTAGTATGAAAGAGTATTATCCTGGGCAGCAAGTTTTAGTTTTGTTTTCACTTTTTGGAATGTGAAAAAAGTCTGTTAGTAAAGTCATTTTTTTGGACAAACATATTACACAAAAGTAATAATACAAGAATTCTAATGGAAATATCTCTCTCTTATTCTCTATCTCTTGGTCAATGTCTATTATTGTACTGACATAAGTTACTAGAATAACAATCATTCTTAGTTGGGTTGGATTTTTAAAGCAAAATGTAGATTAGAAATTAAACCTATTTTCTCTCCAATTATCTGGAGTCTTAAAAAAGCATTAGAACTAATAATTAATTAAAAAACTAGTGTTATTCAAAAGTTCTAAAAAGTAGGTTATAAAGTTGAGAAACTCATTAATGAAATTAGTATTTATTTGTAAACAAATTTTACTAATTAAGAACTCAAAAGAAACATGAGTTCACTAAAAAATTACTCTCCAACAACTCTATGAAAGAGATTGTATTGAATATTCTTGTATTCCTTTAAAAGATTTGAGAAAAACTGGATATGTTTTTTAGTTTTTTTCTATCACCTTGAAATTTGGAGCTTTGTTTTTTAAATTTGAGAAACAACTAAATCCTTTTTAATTTCAAATTTAAAAATTATTAGAGAATGTGAAATTTTACTTCAAAACCAATGGATAATTATGTTGTCAACTGAATTCATGAGAATAATGGAATTTTAAGAATTAATGTTCACTTGTCTTGACATGTTTTTATTTTTTTTTGTTGCACAAAATACATTAACTGGGAGTGAGATTAAAGTGAAGGTTTTTTTTTTAGTTCAATAATTGAAAATGAAGGATTCAAATTAATTATTTCTAATTAATTTTGAGATTATGTCTCGAATTTTTTTTTTTCCCTTTTTCGGTTTTGTTGAATTCTCGAAGAGATTTGGTTGAAATTTTGATACTGTATTTAAGTTAATTTGAAATAAAATAAGAAAGATGTGGATTTATGGGACTTTAAATCTAAATACACTAGATTCAAAAGAAAAAAGAAAAAAGAATCTAAATAGAGTAGGATTTGGGAATAAATAGGAGGTGAGGATTGATTAGTAATGGAGAGATCGGTCAAACCTGTCTCATTTGGAGCTGATATTCCACTCATTTTTTGTAGGAGTGAGGGTCTAGGTTTAATGGCAGGCTATTAAGGGACGACAAACCTACCCGGATCTCCACGTTGGTGTGATATTGTCCACTTTGGGCATACACCCTCATGGCTTTGCTTTTGGTTTCACCCAAAAGGCCTCACACTAATGGAGATGTTTGTCTCCCCTTATAAACCCATGATCTACTCCTTATTTAACCGATGTGGGATTCTGCAACACTTTGTTTGCATTCCCAACATCTGCTGACCTTGCTGGTTTATAACGAAGAGATCATGAATTAGAATCGTCCTCCCTAATTGCACATAAAAAAAGAGAAAAACTTGAATGCACATGAATATATAGTGATATTAAACATTTTATCTTTGCGGTACTAAATTTATGGGCTATATATATAGTGTTTCTAAAGTTAAACTTTGGTACATAATGTTATTTTAATGCTAAAGAAATGTTATGTTGGAATTTAAAATCTTTAAACCGTAAAATTTAAGTATAAAAACAAATTCCCTCTCCAAGTCTGTGCAAACAGAAAGAACACTTGTGACAATGTCAACTTCCAAAATTCCTCAGACAGAAATGAACAACATCAGCAAATTCATCGATTCTTGGATAATAATTAATAACATTTTGGTGTTTCTTTCTTGTAGCGAATTCTTGACAAGAACTTCAGTTTCAGGAATAATCAAGAGGAGATTATGAGATCTCGATTTACATTCTGCGCGCAAACCTCGACCAAGTTTCCGAATCTATGTAACCGCTCTACACTTCTAAGTTTTTCCATTTGATTGTTCTTGCCTATTTCTATCTTTCTCAATCCTGTTAATCTGAATAAGAATAAGAAGAAATCAATTTTAAAGATGTGGAGTCCACCATGAACAAGATGAAGGTAATGCGTCCGATTCAATTTTGAAATAAAAAGATCTCTCGAAAACAGAAAGTAGTCTCGTAATAGTTAGATAAGAGAAAGATCATCTAAGACAACATTTTCATTAGGTAGTAATTGTTGCTTCGAAAACACAAATAAAGTAATAGTGCCATAGGAGGAATACAACATCTCCATTAGTACGAGTCTTTCTGGATGAATCAAAATTAAAGATCGATCGAAGGTTGTTGAGAGTATATTGATTGATAATAGAATTGGTGGTAAGCGCCTGAGTGAAGCTTGTGCTGCGCTGCAACAGTTTAGTGGAGACAGTAACATTGATGGGTAAGAAATGTTCTTCCTATATTATATATTAATGTTTTATTAAACTTTTTCTCTTTGTTTAAATTCACATTCTATTTAAAATTTATAAAATTATTTTAAAATATTTATTTGAGGTTTAAAAATTAAACTTTTTTCTCACCAATTCTTTTTTTAATATATATATACTTCATTCAAATGCTCAAAAAAAAAAAAAAACTTCATTCAAAGAGTTGGTAAGAAACATAAACAAAAAAAAGTACTCTCCACCGATTCGTTTTAAAGAATTTGAATTGAATATTGGGGAATTGTATGAATAGACAATTCTAAATAAATAATTACAAATGTAAGGAAAATTAATGAAATTTTGTAAATCCATTTTTTTTTAAGATTTTAGTTTTTTAGTAAAATACCATTGTGCCCTCTCCTACAATAAATACCATATTTTATTTATTTATTTTAAATATTCCACATTTCTTAATATGTAGTCAACATTTCCTTAACGGTTTTGATTCTTCTATTTATTGTTTTGTTTTTAATATTCCAGATTCTTCCAATTTAAGTCAAACTTACCAAATATGTTTGATTATCTCCCAAAATTAAACCTAAATCATAATTAATACCCTATTTATTGTTTTGTTTTTAATATCATATTTATTGTTTCGACATGCTTCTGGATTTCTGAAATTGAATCAGTCTTGTTGTGATTGGTGGCGCCGCTCTCACAAACCCTAATTATATATACTTATACTGTATTATAACATACATTTCATAAATATGGTACATTTCATACATTGAAGTGCACCTGCATCGTTGTGATTAATGACGGCTAATAATACGGTTTAACTTTAATACTATATTACTCTTAACATAAATTATAATACAGTTTAACGATTTAACTACAATATTATATTACTCATAACATAAACAATATTCTATTGCAATTTACATTACCTAAATACGATAATACTCATTTACTCAATATGACTTTTATTTCGATTTTTATTCATTGATTATTATTTATATTTTTTGCTTCATTTCTTAATACATCGTAATATGAGATTCATCAATATGTATTTTGATTGGCTCATTAGTTTGTTGAATTATCTTATTCTTTTAGTAAATAATATTGTATTGCACTTTCATTTGGTGGAGTGATTTTGCACTTAATAATACCGTATTATTCAAGTCAAATTAATTTTGTACAATGTATCCACATTTATAAACTGTATAAGTAACAAAGTTTTATATAATAGTGTATTACAATAATACATCAATAAACATTTTGGGAAACCAATTGTTAACATTAAATGGTATATCAATAACAAAAAAACTTAACAATTCATTCATTATTTCATGAATGAAAGAAAATTATTGTTTGACAACATTAAAATAGACCGAACATAAAATCTTCAAGCTACATCTTCAATTTCACCTTTAACCATAGCTTCTTTTGGTTGGACTGTAGTTTCCACCGTTGCATCATTCATAAATGTCTTTTGCAGACTTAACCATGTTGTGTATCTGAAAATTAATACATCAATAATTATACAATTCATGTCAAATTCAAAACAAAGAGTAATATAGTATAATAAACTAACCAGAACAAATTAATAGCACACATTAATACGGCACACACAATGTGTTCAGTCCGTGATGTTGTTTTCTTTAATAATACTCTATAATTTCAAATCAAAACAGTAACATCGATAATACCATACATAAACATACAATTACATATACAGTACATAGCTCGACACACAAAAAGTACACAACTCAATCGAAAACCCCAAAATCGTCAAATCACAAACGAAAATCAGAGACCCCAATAACAAAACCCACGAATCGATACACAAACAGTTTATAGAAATCGATACAGTACATGCATTATATACGCATTATGTACAGTACATGCATTATATACAGTACATGAATTTAAAATCTGTACCCAAACAACCAAGAGCACCAGAAACCCCAAAATCCTCAAATCTACACAGAATCGAAAACCCTAAAATCCCAAAATTGAAAACCACATTCACAAACCCTATAATCCAAAACAACAATAAAGAACGGAGACGACGAATTGAAGAATCTTATCAGCAAGTTTAAAGTTCAAAAGTTTATTGGATAGAAACGAATCGAGTAAAGAACGGAGACGACGAATTGAAGAATCAACAGAGAGAACTATACCGTTTATAATCTTACGCGAACAACACTTGTCATATGTAGATTCCGGAACGACGATAAATTTTTTCACCGGAATGAATTTTCTGTTCGTCGTCTTCAACCCGAGAGCTTTGTGAAATCGTCAATGACGTTTGAATTGTGGAGAAGATGAACATTTGATAATGGATCTAGACATTTTTGATATAAAATGATGGGCACAAATCATGGGATATGAGAATTGAAAATCTAATTTTCATTTTTTTATTTTAATAATACCAAATATTCAAAATACATTTAATGAGGGTATTGTTGTAATTTAGTATTATTATTTAATTATAAATGTTTAAACGAATATTAGAGTTGTTAATTTTCTGTGTTTTTGCCTAGCTACTAAAACCCCTTAATGATTTTGCTTTTTCCTTAATTACACTTTTGTTGTATTATTTAATATAATTTTTATCTTGATTTTTTTTTTCCTTTTCTTTTTTGTAGAAGATTATTCTTTCGTAATTTAAGGAAAAAAGTATTTATAAAGGTTTTTTTTTGGAAGTCGAGTATTTATAAAGGTTGGTTCTTTCTCTTATATATATATATATATATATATATATTTTTTTTTTTTTAATATATTGTTGTATTATCAAATAATATTTATCATTTTGTCTCAAAAAAATAAATAAATAATATTTACCATTTATTTTCTTATTTATTCTCTACTGAGTGCTATTTCTATTTCCAATTTTCATATGAACACATGTTTTATATATTTTGGTTTTGTCTCAAAAAAGAAAGAAAAAGAAATTGTATTGGATAGTAATATTTAGTTAGAATGGTCTATTTCATACAATTCCCCTATCATTAATAATAAACAATAAATAAATACACCCAAAAAAGAAATTTGAACCTCAAATAAACATTTACAATGACGAAGATCTGTATATGTTTGAGTCAATATTCAACATCAAATTACCATGATTTATGCCATCAAATCCTTGAAAAAATGAACCAAAATTTGAAAGCTAAAAAAATTAGAGAATTTGAGTAAATAAAAGTTTAAATTTCAAGAATTAAAATAAAAAAACCAAACGAATATCAAAGGGTTATTTTATTTTATTTTTTATTTTGTGCATTTTAAACTTCATTTGACTCAAATTTTCTATCATTGTGCGTACTAATCAAATTTCTAAAATAAAAATAAGTTTTTGAAAGTTACTTTTTTGTTTTCAAATTTTGATTTAGTTTTTAAAAATATAATTAAATTGTAGATAAAAAAAAATATATTTTTGAAATTATAATAATTGGAGGATGGAAGATTTGAACTCATAAACTTTTAATCAACGAATATATATACCGATGGTGATGAGTCATTAGTTTTATTGACAAGTAAGAAAAAAAAAAAATGATGAACTAGTTGTGTTAGATTTGAGTTAAAAAAAAATGGTTATCAAACGAAACAATAGTTGAGGCCATTCCAAATTTGTAGAAATTAATTGATATTATAGACATAAATTTAAAGTTGATATTTTAAATTTATTTGTGAAAAGTTAGAAATTAAATTAACGCCAATTTTATTATAAAGACTGTTCACACGAGATTTCCGGAGATAAGTAGAAATGAGACACGTGTAAATGAATTTGAATCTTTATTGATTTGATTTTGTGCGCGTGTTACAATCTCTGATATTTGTCATTTGATTCTTTCTCTCAATATGTATGTTTGGAGGATGTTTCTCTGAGGGCTTGGAAGCTTGTTCTCAGACGGAGGATGATTGAATCTTCAGTATGTTGGTGAAGAGACGATCAGATGGCTTGGAAGCTTGTTCTCAGACGGTGGATGATTGAATCTTCAGTATGTTGGTGAAGAGACGATCAGTAGCCTTTGTCGTGGAGCGTTCTGAATTCTGAAGTTTGATCTCTGAATTCTTTGACTCGCTGACTGATCTTGAAGGCTTGAGGATTTGGATGCTTTGAATTCTGACTTCTCTAGCTGAGAGCTCTGGAGTTTATGAGTCTTGACTGTAGTCTTCAGTTCAGGTCCTTTGCAAATGAGGGGAAGCTCTATATTTATAGAGTTCCCATGAGCTTGTGAACTTGGGCTTCATGGGCTTTTGGGCTCAAACCATAGTCTTGGGCCCTATGAATCTTAAGACTTGACCATTGAGTTGAAACCCATGCATCTTTGGATCCCATCGTTGGATTTGGGCTTCGTGAATCTTTGGATCTAATCTACGAACTTAGATCCAACTCAATATGGACCTAAATTCCAAACGAATGGAATTTTAATCCAATTAATTATAGGAAAATTATGGATTTTTAATTAACCCAATATTTAATTAGATATATTTGTAAATGATGTGGCAATTTCTGATTGACCGAAATTTCTCGGTCAATAAATGCCCCCTTTCTTGTAAAGGCAATTTTGCTATTTTAAATTCATTTGTGAAAAGTTAAATTCATTTGTGAAAAGTTAGAAACTAAATTAACGCCAATTTTATTATAAAGACAAAAGAAAAATCAAGGATATAGCGAAGCCAAATGTTTGTAGGTAATTATGAAAAAGAAAGTGAGGTTATTGGAAGTACGTAAGAGAAAAGACACCAAACAAAGCCTAACTTAGGAATACAAAAACGAGTCCAAAATGCAAGCAAAGCATAATTAAACTTGATTAATGCTTAGAAATTAAATATTTATTTATTTTAATTTTTTTCAATGCTTAGAAATGAAGTTGGTTTAGTTTGTTGCTCGAGAGTGGAGTCGTCATAGACCTTTATCAAGTCCACCTATATTTTATTAAAACTTCACACTATACGATGTTTCAAAGTAATTAATCTATTGATTAGGTTTCAAACCTTTGTTTGTTTTTTCTAAACATTTAAAGTTATTGTACCTCAAACAAAATATTATTATTATGGTCCCACATGGACTTTTTTTAAAAAAATATGTCTATTGTCATCGATAACCGACTGTCGGTCATCGATGACTCTCATCCATGACCGGCGGTCAGTCATCAATGACTTGCGCGAGTCATCGATGACCGACATGGTGTGTGTGATCGATCATCTTCGATGACTGGCTCACTGCTGGTTATTGTTTGACATACTTGACCGGCTGCCAGACGCCCGTCATCAATCATCATCGATGACTTCATCTTTCATGACCGTCGGTTGCCGGTCATAATTGTAAAACGATGACCGCCTGTGTCGGTCACCGTTCTCACGATTTCTACTAGTGATTCTATTATGTTTATGTTCTCTTCATCACGAGCATGAGCTAAACGCATATATGTGAATGTTAAAGTAAGGGTGTGTGTTGCATGTATCTTGGGTAAATGGGGGATGTTGGGTTAAGATGTGGTAGGTATTTTAATTAAGAGCATGTTTCAACTGGTCATCCATTCATGTTTGCTTTTCACTTCATCTCGAGAGAGAGAGAGGAGGATTAGAGATCTACTATATCCATGTCCATTGGTTTCACGTTAAGAGCTTTTACATGTTAGAGGTAGGCTAGTAGTAGTCATCTCGGCAGTGCACATTTCACTGTTTTATAACTTCGAACCATTGATGCGAGAGCTTATGTTCTTAGGGAATTATTGACTCTTGAGAAAGAGCATTTGATCACGTGTTATGTGGAGTTCACTTCTCACCATAAACTTACCATTGATGCATGTTAACTGCATTCGTCAACCTTAACCTAAACCTATTCTCTAATTAAAGTATTTTCCCTGTTTTTTTGTGTTTCTATTTTATTTTCATCACAACGAACATCCGTAGACATTGTGACAATTGATTACTAGGGGTTTGTATGAAGTTTTGAGCATTGCATGTGTTATAATTTATTTTTCCAGTGTTTACAACATCTGTTTGGCTACTTTTATTTCACTATGTTTAGCCTCATTAGTAGTTTAAGAAGCCATCAAAACTTCCTTTATTTTTTTGCACTTGACTTCTCAACCAACGCTTATTTAGATAAACTAGTTTCTGGTGTGCATGACTTGTAACTTATCACTTGACTATGAATGAATGCGTATACTTGCATATTATTTGTCCAAAGATTGAAACGTTGCCTGATAATTGTGTTAATTGATCAGATTATTATATATTTATTCAAGCAGTTGTGAACCGATCAATAATCATGAGTGGATGCATGAATTATGTTGTATGGATGTAGAACTAAGCCATGATTGATTATTCCTTTATGATGTCATGTTGAAAAATTTATGTGCATCATTTTAAAGAAAATATATAGGACAGAATGCCTAGATGTGTGTCTTATCCCCGCCATACATTAGTTGCATTAGATCCTTAGATTTGTTTGTTTGTGTGACACTTTGGGGGATGGTCCATCAGAGTGTAGTGTAGGGCCAGACGTGACCGAAATTTCCTGGCAAATAGAGGTTATTGTTATAAGAGACTTCACAAGTTATTAGGGTGATGTTTGCTACATCAACCCAAAGTGTTGTGAGACTAACCATAGAGAACATTCAAGAAATTGACATCGATTGAGAATCTAATTGTACATACGTATAATCTAAATGAGTTGGCTTAGGATGCGTAGGGTGTGGTAGTGGAAATCTGGAATTGATTGGATGTTCCTTGCTGCTTGGCGTTATGCATGGGACCGTATGTGTCTGGGTTGACCCTATTATGTGAGAGAGACTAGGGATAGTCTGAATGACTCTAGTGGATAGATCATTTCATTTAAGAATTCTACCTTACATGTAATAGTCTGGGTAGTGGTTTTTAGAATCTTATGGCATTTGTCGGTGAGATTTCTTCTCGGCTGATGTTGATGACCATCGGTCTCAGTGACATGGGTATCCCGAAGTTGAGAATTTCCACTTTTGCTTGTATATGTTTTTCAGAGAATTTTTTATCATTTCATGGTTGCTTTTGTCTATACTTGCATACTTTACCCCATGCGAGGTTCTCATACCGAGTTTCAACTCACCCTTCGTTTTATGTTGGTTTTGACTTCCATGACATGTGTAAGTTTATATCAGGACAGCTGACCGAGACGGCTAAAGCGACCGAAGGGCGAAAGACTAGTCTCGTAGACATATGTCGAGTCTTGTTTATTTTGTATATTCCCCTTATACATGGATTGTCTTTGTATAGTCCTTGATTTGGGAAACGAACTTGTAACTACAATTGTTTTGTTGGCTTTTAACAAACTTGTTATAAATTTGGTTGGTTTATATAAAAAATGACATGTTAGGTAGAGATGTTCATTTTCCTTGCAGGAACCCGCCTCTAATGGGGTGGTGGATCCCTTTTACATGAGAAACGGGGGAGTGAGCGGGAAAAAAAAATGCCACGAGCTAAACGGATAGGGATGGAGTATGTATTTCTCCTCCCCAATCTCAGCCCGATTTACCGTTTATTTTTTATTTTATTTTAAAAAGAATTATTTTTCTCCTTTTTACTAATTTAAACTTTAGATATAATTTTTGTTTGTAAAAATATTTATTTAAATTAACAAAATTAATATATATTTAGAAAAAAAATAACTATTTGAATATTTTATTAAAAAAATATATGTAAAGATTAAAATTTAAAAAAAGAACAATAAAATGTAGAAGGAGAAAAAATCACTCCAAAAAAATAGTAAATTTCACAGGAGAGTATATTTAGTGGTAGAAATTTTGATCCGAACTGTTGCACTTATGCGTAGTTAAGGACTAGGTCGTCACAAATCATGAGTATAATTGAAATAAAAATACTTCATTTTTAAAACTTTGCTTCATTTATAATATTATACTACATTAAATTGTAGCTTAAAAGCTCATTTTTAAAGGTCATTATTACAAAAAGCAACCCACAGTACACGAAAATGAATCTGTATTTTAAAGATAATGAGTTATTATATAAATTATTTCTTTATTGCTTTATTTGCCAAAATTTATTTATTATTGTTTTTAGGTAAGGCTGGAAGCCTACTTGCTGGCAGGGGTGTTAAAAATTCTAAAACAATAACGGTTGAATTTCTTTTTTTTTTTTTTTTTTTTTGAAACAACCAACCAATATATTAAGAGGTCACCGAAGACCGTAAACAATCCAACTCCAAAAGGGAGCCCAGAGCAGGGGGGAGATTCCCCCTCCAAAAACCCTCACAATCCTCCACAGAAGAGGTACAGG
>JBBMEF010036631.1:0-14835 GCA_037832685.1 Sicyos baderoa | reverse complement strand
AAACGCGTGTTTTAATTTATGACACTTTATTATCTCTCCCTCTTGAATTTCATTTTCCACAAGTGTCATCTAATCCCTTTTTTGTAGTAGTGAATCAGTAGTCATCGGAGAAATGAGGTGTGATATTGATCAAAAATCGTATCTCACATATTGGCTTCAATCAATGTTACTCATTTGTTTCAATTTGTATCACCAATTAGTTTTAATTAATATCATTTATTGGCTTCTTGTTCATTGACTTTAATCAATGCCACATATTGTTTTTAATTACTTTAACTTGATTAAAGCCGTTAATTTGTGGTATGGAATGTTGAAATATTCATTCCTAATTTTTGCTATATCTGATTTTTTGTTTTCTAAAATTTTGACATTTGTTTTATTTGTAAGATCAAGTTAAAAGGGAAAGGTCAAGGTCAGATGTTGACTAAGTTCAAGCTTTAACGTTTTGGTTCAGAACAAGATGATGATGTTGTTGTAATAACCCAGAAAATCTAAAGATTATTAAAAAAAAATGTTTTAATAACGTTTTGGTTCATAACAAGATGATGATGTTGTTGTAATGACTAAGTTCGAGACAAAAGTCTGGTGACAATCTTTGCTTAGTTTTGAGCCAGAAAGTTCAACAGTTGTCGAGTTAGATGATCTTGAAGAGTTGTTTCATGGATTGTTTGGTCAGATGTTGTTAAGCAGAGAGTAATGGCTCGGTTCCCCTACATTCAGCAGGGGGATGACGCAGTGTCAGTCTATGAGATAACTTAATTGGACTTGCAAGGTTAGCAATAAAATTTGATTTGTGCTGTCAAGCAAAAAAAAAAAAAAAAGTTTGTAACTATCAGATCGTCTGGGTCTGGGAGTCAGCAACAAGTTTAATGAGTTAATGAGTTTAAGGTCCAAGCCAACTTGTAGGTTGTGTTTGGGGAATCGTTAAATATCGCCCATGCTTGCCTGCGGGTGAGTGAAATTGGATTCTTGGCTTGGAGTGGTTGTTGGAGAACCATGTTGTGGATGCTGATAGTTATACTAAGTGGTTTCAAGTGACTTGGAAAAGTCGAGCTTTCAGTTCAGAGGTAGGAAGTATGAGAAAGTCTCTCGTCAATTTCGGCCTTCAAGGTGAAGAAGCTGTTAGCTAAAAGAGCGTGGGCTTTCTAGCCTCGGTATCAGGAGTAGAGAGTTATGAGTCGGCTGCCAGTTTGATTCCAGTAAAGAGTTCGTTGAAGTGTTCTTAGAGGATTTGGCTGGTTGGTTACTGCCTCGGGCAGTGTTCTTTTAGTTGAGCTTGAGTTGGGGAATGACCCCATCGCAAGCTTTTTGTTTATGATGACCATGATAGAGTTAAAAGAGCTAAAAGGTTCAGTTGCAGGAGTCGTTTGTTAGTGGCTTCGTCCATCTCAATGTGTCTTTGGGGGAGCCTTGGTGTGATTGTTAAGAAGATTGTTGGTTCTTCGAAGTTGTGTTTCAGCTTTCGAAAGTTCCTTAAGCTAGCACTTAAGTCAGATGCTTGTTGTTCAGGATCGATGATTAATTGATGAGCTTCAAGGAGCAGTAGTGTTCTGAAGATCAGTTGATTTATGGTTGTTAACTATTGACAGATGCTCTACAACATTGTGAATTTGACGACAAGAAGATCTCAGGGTTTCTGAGATAGTTGGTGATGGTGTTCATAGTTGATCACCAAAGAGTTTTGAGGGAAGTGTTAGGAGCGCTTCGAGCAATCATTGGTACGCAAAGTTCTAAATGTAAGTTTGTTTGGATTCAATAGCTTTTTCAAGTTAAGTGGTTTCTTGTCAAGAAACTTCACTGGATCTGGTTGAGACCGATACAGTGAGCAGTTGGGCTAGATCAACATCAGTTGCAGAGGACTGATGGCACAGTGGACTAGAGATAGGTCATGCGTTGTGTGATCAGTTAGTGGAAGGTCGATTCAGTTATTGGAGAAGATGTTTGAGTTTAGCATCGTTTGGTGTGTGCTTAGAGACCCTAGAGGCATTGCTCGTTGAAGAGAGGATGTAGTTATTTACACTTCATAAGAGGTTTGAAGTACTATTTTGCCTAGAGAAAGTTGATTTTTAGATAGCCCAAATGATTGGAGCTTATAGAGAGTGTGGTTGCAAGATTGCTTACCACCTTGGTAATGTTTTTGTGGTTGCTCATGCACTGAGTAGAGTAGTTCATTTTCAGTGGCATTGGCTGTTTCTTTGTTTTGTTATGGCATTGGTTCGATCGAGTAGACTTGTGTTAATTAAGAGGCTTCAGCTTAGTTAACTCAGTTGACAGTGGCTTTTGTTCATGAGATGCTTATCAGTTACAGACTCTGTGTGCGTGATGATGTTCAGATCAGTGTTGAGTTATTGTCTGATGCTCATAGATTGTTGTTTGCTTGGCACCCTAAGGGTACCAAGGTGTACCGAGATCTGTGGAATCTGTGCTGGTGGAGTTTTTGATTAGTGAAATTACTGGGTTATCGTTATGTACTTGTCTATTAGCAGATGAGAGTGCTGAGGCATGAGCATGCATAGTTGTTGCATCATTTAAGTATTCCAGAGTGAAAGTAGGACGACGTCTCTATGGCTTCCATCTCAGAACTCTCGAGGGCGTGGAGAGGTTTCACCATGTTTTGGGTGATTGTAGAGATCGGCTCATCGAGAGTGCTCTTTATATTCCTATGATGATGGATTATTCTATTGAGAGATGAGCACAGTGGTACTTGGTGGGGATCGTGAGATTATGGAGTTCAAGTGAGTATTAACACAGATAGAGATGCAGTATTCACTTTGCACTTTTGGAAGAGCCTTTGAGGAGGTTGTGGCTGCTTATAAGTTTAGTTTAGTTTTTCAACCATATATAGATGGTCAGACTTAAGATGTTAGCCTGATTTTATAGAATATTAATTGTCAGTGAATTGTGCCTTGTCTATAACTGGGTTAAATAGATATTTTTGTGGGAGCTTGTTTGATGTAAGTTATTAGTTCATTGTCTAAGTGACACCATTGGAGGCACTATTTTTCAAGAGTTGTAAATTACTTGTCCTTATGGATGAAGTTTGACAGAGAAATTTGTTAGAACCTGAGTTGTTGCAGTTGTTGCACTTGCATAGAGATTCTTGCTAGAATGCTTTCAGTTTTGGTCTGTCATAAGAGTTGTGTAGACGTTCGTTACAGAGATACAAATTTGAAGTTACTAGTCTTGTGTTCTAAAAGTGGCATCGATGTGGGGAATGCAGAGATTTGAGAATAAGCTGAGTATGAGTCGTTCGGCCATTTGTGATTCTCAAGTGAGTTGGAGCAGTGTTGTGTCGTTTCATTACTTTCAAGGTTGTTTGCAGTGCATGTTGTGTTCTAGGTTGATGTTTTATCAATATGTACCAGGCTTGGCCCATGTCGTTGATCATGAGCCTTTGGAGTTTAAGGAGGATTTGTCTTATGAAAGAAGATTGATCAGGTTTTGGATCGAGATCATGAAGTTTTAAGGATCAGTGAGTTTGCTCTTATTAAAGTGTCGTAGAGGAGATTTTGTGTCCTCGTTTTCATAGGTTATTTAAGCCTTAGTCAACTTTCGAGGACGAAAGTTTTCTAAGGGAGAATATTGTAATAACCCAGAAAATCTAAAGATTATTAAAAAAAAAAAAAATTGGCTTTTGTTGAGTTTTAAAGAAAAAGAAAAGAAAAGAAAAGAGTTCTTTTAGATTAAAATAGGGCATTTTGTGGATAAGTTCTTCTAGAGGGGCATTATGGTCTTTTAACCTTAGATATTTAAGTTCATTTTAGAGAATGAGAATCCCTAGGTCTGAGAGAGAGCTAATGTTCATCTTCCTCTTTTGCGCCCCTCCCTTCGAATTTTTTGATTGCCGTCAACTGAAGCTTGCCGCGCCGTCTGCACCTCGTCGGAGCTCACATGCGTCATCACAACGTCGCCGTGGAGGAAGGGTCGTCGTCTGCCATTGTTGCTTGTCGCTGTCGCGGCGGATGGAGTCGTGTCGCCATCGTGGGTTTGTTCGCCGTTGCGGGTTGTCGAAGAGCAGCACTCGAGGTAGGGCCTTCGACGTTGTTGCGAGATGAGGGAGAAGACAACGCGCGCATGGGTTCGATGCGCAACGCCATGAGTCCGCCGCCGATTGTGATGGCCATAGCCATGTGAGTTTATTTCTTTGTGTTCTTTTGTTGAAACCTAAATGAAGATGAAGACCATGTTTGGGTTGTAGTTAAAGTGATTTTAAGTTGAGATTAAAGAGCTATTCTAATGAAGGATAAGGGATGTTTGTTTTGAGTTCAAACTTATTCAAGTTGGGGTTATATGCTGTTTGTTTGGTGGGTTAAAGCTGTTTAAATTATGGATAAGCATGTTTGGTTGCAAGGTTGAGTTTATTTAAATTTAGAATAAGAGTTGTTTGTTTTCTGGTTTATGGGTAACATGGTGGATTAAGGATGTTTGTTTATAAGGTTAAAGTTATTCAAGTTATGGTTTAAGCTTGTTGGCTTGGGATTAAAGACCTTTAAAATGTGGATTGAGCTTGTTTGGCTAGTGGTTTAAAATCATTTAAATGTAGATTCATGGCTGTTTGGATACGTGTTTAATGATTGTTTGGATTAACGTTTAATGAGTATTTGGCTTGGGCTAAATGGTGAGCTTGACCCATTGACTTTTCTTTTGATCAGATTCGACCCGAGCAATTTCTCGTTCTTCGAGCAGAGTTAAGAGGTGCGCGGGGCCACCGAGACACGAAGTACGCGGTTCTTCAATGTTAGGACTGAAAAGTCGAGAAAAGATTCTAGGAGTGTGTTGACTAAGAAATTAGTGGACTTCTCGGTTTCGGCTAGGTAAGGGCATTCTTCACCTACTTCTAGCTTTTTGATCTAAAAATCAACGCGTTATTGTTTATAAGCTGATTGAAAGTCGTGACGTTGTTTGCTTGGCTTAAATGATGATTGTCGGGCTATCTACTCATAATTTGACTTAGGGTAAGAATGATGTGTTCTACAAAAGACTTGGTCGGTTTCTGGTTATTGATTCAGATGTGAGAATAGTATGTTTGATTTCGTGTTAGGCGAGCAAGTAAGGGTGTTTTTCGTAAAAATTGATCTGTATTATATGTCGAGCATGCTAGACATGAATATAGTATTTTCTTAGTTATTACCTAGTAGGTGCTGTAGTGCACAGTAATTGATTTGCATGTGTTGAATGCTTGATTAATGTTATTGATATGAGGGGTTTGCCCAACTGTTATGAGGGGTTCGCCCAATTGCTGTAAGAGGTTTTGTGCCCAAGGGGTTATGTGCTCATTATTTATCTGAGGGGTTTCGTACCCAATGGGTTATGTGCCCACTATCTTTATCTGAGGGGTTTCGTGCCCAAAGGGTTATGTGCCCATTATGTATCTAAGGGGTTTCGTACCCCCTGTTGTTAATCGTTGGGGTTTTGTGCCCTTTGCATATATGAGGGGTATAACCCATTTTAATTATTACGAAGTGTATGGTGTGGATCTTTTTGGGATCCTTACTGAGTTAAAACTCACCCATTTCTTTATGTGGCTTTCCACAGGTACTCAGGAGTTACCAGGATGACTGATTGAAGTTGAGTTGACCACGGGATGTTGTCGTCTTTATGCATAGAGTTTTATTTTTTTTTCCTTCCGCATGTATTGGGTTCAGGAATGAATATTTCATGGTCGATTTCATATGTTTTAAATGTTTTTCACAGTGTACCCTACTATTACTCCATCTTGAATTTCAAACTCTTAGTTATGTTCTTTTATCAAAATGAAATTGATTTAAGCATGCCTTGTTGACATTGTTTCGAAAACCTAGGTTGAGACCCTAGTTTTGGTCGGGTCATTATAGTTGTAGTGTGATGCATGGTCGCTGACCTTATGCTTAAGCGGTGCGGGTTTTCGTTTATTAAACGAAACTATGTCGTCCCACTCTTTCTCTATTTTTTATTCAAATCAATGATATCATTTCTGAGTGATGAATCATCTGTAGGTTCTTGGAACTCAATACTCGGAATATTGGATTATGCATACTTTTCAACCTCGGCTTAGAGGTAAGTAGTTATGTTTTTATTCCATGTACATTCTTATATGTTGTATCAATGTTCAGGAAATCTGGGTGAATTGCTAGTTGTATTACACTCTTTTATTAATTGTTTAGAATTTAAGATTTAGGGTGTTGTGAGAGTTGTTTGTGGTGTTTTGTTGTTTCTTAAAAAGATATATGAGTTGTTCCCAAAGGCCAGCCCAGCAGTTGAGGTTAAGGACTTCAAGACATGCTTTTTTGAGTGATCCCTGGTTCGAAACTGCTGGAAAGTTCTTAAACTAGAATTTCCTGGTGCCTCAGGTATAGGGGAGCGAAGCTCCGATTTTTTGATTTTCAGAAAAAAAAAAAAAAAAAAAAAGGAAAAACAAAAAAAGAGAGTTATTGTCAATGTTTCACTCCTTTGTGGGTGAGTGATAAACCTTGTTATCTTTTATCTATTATCAACAATGTGTTATCCTAAATTTTTTGGGGTTGTATATTATTATTCATGGAAAATTCTATACCTACATTTATATAAAAAAAAAACATTTAGGCCCGTTTGATATATTTTTTATTTTTTTATTTTTACGTTTTTCAAAAATAAATTTATGGTTAAAATATCATTTTGGTCCCTCAACTATGATAGAAGTTTCAGTTTGGTCCCTCAACTTTCAAAAGTCTAATTTTGGTCCTTCAACTATTATTTTTGTTCTGTTTTGGTCCATCAACTTTAAAATGCTCAATTTTAGTCCTCCAAGTTTCTTAAATGTTTAAAAACAGTCCTTAGGTTAAAAAGAAAACTTAACCCTAGTTAGGAATTGATGATGTGGCAAAAAAGAACAATAAAAAAATGTTATCTTCTTCCTCCCCTATTCCACATCTCTCTCTCAACCACTGTACATCCTACAAAAAACAGAGCATGCATAAAATATGGTTGATTTGTAAGTTAAGGTTAAAAAACAAAAACAAATTGTTTTAATTTTTAAGGAAACTAATCACATATACATCCCAACTATATCCATCTTTGGAATCTTGAAGAAACTGTATTTGGCGATTCATATACATTAGAGCCAAATTTAAAAAAACTTCTCAATCGATCTAGTCAAGGAAGCTTCGTGGTAATTTTTTTTCCTTCTAGGTTGGAATTTGGTTTTTCTAGGCTTAATTTTTTTTTTCCGTTAATCTGATTTTGATTGTGAAATTTTGGGGATCATATTGAAGATTAAAGTGGGGGATAAAATGATACTTACTTTTATTAATCTCCCAATGATGTATTTATAGAACAAATACATCAGAAATGATGGATAAATAAGTTTGTTACAAAGAGAACAACTTGTAACTAAATAACAGTTTTATCAAGCTAATTCATAACTAATCCTTATGAGCTAATTATCTTTAATACTCCCCCCACAAGATGGAAGGTGAATGTTAATGATACCCATCTTTGACAGTAATGAATATAGCATGGAAGGCGGCAGAGACTTGGTTAGCATATCAGCAAGCTGATGTTGAGTTCGAATATGCATGAGTTTTAGAGATCCCATACGTACTTGATCTCGAACAAAATGTAGGTCAAGTTCAATGTGTTTGGTTCGTTCATGGAACATTGGGTTGCTAGCAATGTGAAGAGTGGCTTGGTTGTCACAAAAAAGTTGGGCAGGCAGAGCTGGTATTTGTAGTTCAAGAAGGAGAGACCGAAGCCATGTGAGCTCGCAAGCAGCTAAGGCAAGAGCTCGATACTATGCTTCAGCAGAGGAGCGTGAGGTGACAGTTTGCTTCTTTGATTTCCAGGATATGAGAGAATTGCCCAAGAATACGCAATAACCACTGGTGGAACGTCGCGTGTCCGGGCATGACGCCCAATCAGAATATGAAAAAGCCTTTAGTTGGTAATTGTGGGTTGGCTCAATGAGAATACCTTGACCAGGTGCAGCTTTGAGATAGCGTATAAGATGATAAACAACAGCTAGATGTTCTTTATTCGGTCGAGATACAAATTGGCTTAGGCGATTCACAACATAGGTGATATCAGGCCTTGAAATTGTCAGATAAAGGAGTTTACCAACAAGCTTTCTATATAAGGAATCGTTAGGAAGCAAATCATGTTCTGAATGTCGAAGTTTGGAGACATAGTTCATAGGAGTGCTTTCTGGTTTACAGGCAATTAAACCAACATCTTCAATTAGATGAAGAGCATAATTTCGTTGAGAGAGATATATTCCTCGTGTAGATCGAGAAAGTTCAAGCCCAAGAAAGTACTTCAGAGGTCCTAGATCTTTGAGTTTAAAACGATCATGAAGGACCTTTTTTAAAGAGTCATTGAGAGAGATACTAGCCCCGGTAAGGATTATGTCGTCTACATAGACAAGTAGAGCGACAAAACTGCTTCCAGTGCCTTTGGTGAAGAGGGAATAGTCTGCTTTGGACTGTATAAATCCAAGAGACAAAAGAGTGTCAGAGAATTTGGCAAACCATTGCCTTGATGCTTGTTTTAAGCCATAAAGAGACTTGTTGAGGCGACAAACAAGCTTGCCTTCAGTTTTGGAGCTAAGTTGAGGTGGTTGATATCCTAATGGAAGATCCATATATACCTCTTCAGTTAGATCTCCGTGAAGGAAGGCATTGTTGACATCGAGATGAATTAAAGGCCATTGTGATGATACAGCCATAGTGAGGAGGACTCGAACTGTGACCATTTTGGCAACAGGGGAAAAAGTCTCAGTAAAGTCTAATCCTTCTTGTTGTGTAAAGCCTTTGGCAACTAAGCGTGCCTTGTAACGCTCAATAGAACCATCTGCACGATGTTTTACTTTATATACCCATTTGCATCCAATGGTATGTTTATGAGAGGGAAGATGAACAATAGACCATGTATTATTTGTTTCCAAAGCTTCCAGCTCTTGAGCCATTGCTGATCTCCAGTGTGAATGTGGAACGGCCTCATGATAAAATTGAGGTTCAGAATGAGTAGATATATTCAATAAGAAGGTTCTATGCTGTGGAGACAAGTTATTATAAGAGAGATAGGCCTAGAGAGGATATCGGACAACAGCAGGGGTAGAAGTTTGTGTATTGGTTAGAAGGCTACAATGATAGTTTTGGAGATATGAGGGAGGTTTGGATGGTCTGGTCGATCGTCTGGGATGATCAAAATTTGTGGGAGAAACAACTGGATGTTCTGTTTCAGTTGGTAAGTCATTAATTGGGGCAATTGTTGGTGTGGAAACATCATTTGTAGTGGTGATCAGAGGATGATCATCAAGGATAGATGAAGATGTAGGTAATTCGTCATGAAATAAAGACGATTGATGCAGCTGGTTTGGAGACACAACTTCGGTTAAAGAAGCTGGATTGATATGAATAGAGGTCTCGGGAGTAGAAGGATCGTGTAAAGGATTGGAGAGTTCAAAGTCTTTGTGGTCACCGCAAGCACAGTCACAAGAAGGTAGAAAAGATGTGTATTCATCCCACAGTGTCTTCAATCTTGAGAAGTACAAAGTGACGGACTGAGAACCTTGTGAGATGTTAGCCAATCCGCGTTTCAACTGGAATATTTGTGGTCCATTCTTGCGCTGAAAGCGATGTTGAAGATCGAGCCAAATCGTGTGAGCTGAATCGGTGAACAATATACTGGAAGAGATGTGTTTCGAAACAGAGATCAAGATCCAAAAAATTACAATGTTGTTGCTACGGATCCAGGAAGGAAGAAGAGTACCAGTAGGTTTCTTGATAGAGCCGTCGACGAAACCAGTCTTGTTTCGAATAGAAAGGGTAAGCAACATAGATCGTCGCCATGAAACATAGTTCTCGTCAGTGAGAAGATCTGAAACGAGAAGTAGAGTAGAGGTATCGTTGTTGGTGAGAGCATAAGGATTCTGATGTACTTCAGGCGGTAAGGAGTCCGTGGAGGAAGTCGGAATAGCCGCCGGAGTGGGAATCGAAGTATCATTGATGGAAGAAGGAGCAGTGTCCATGGGGATTGGAGAAGCTTCCATGGGAGACGGAAAGAGTCGGGCGAGAAGGAAAAAAAATAAAAGAAAGGAAAAGGAAAAAAGGCGCGTGGAAGAAAGGGGCGCATGGAAGACAATTAGTCGTCTGATACCATATTGAAGATTAAAGTGGGGGATAAAATGATACTTACTTTTATTAATCTCCCAATGATGTATTTATAGAACAAATACATCAGAAATGATGGATAAATAAGTTTGTTACAAAGAGAACAACTTGTAACTAAATAACAGTTTTATCAAGCTAATTCATAACTAATCCTTATGAGCTAATTATCTTTAATAGATCACAGTTTCATCATCTTTGGTGAGTATTGTTTGTTTTGGTGATTTAGAAGGTTTTTGTTAGCTGGGTCAAAGGTGAATCTTTGTTTTAGGATATGAGGAAGAGGGAAAGAGAGAACCCTTGGAGTTTGTGGCTATTATCACAAATCCGAAGAAGGGGGCGTGGATTTGTCATCGTGTTCCTGTTTCATCTGTGTGGAATAGTTTTTTTTTTTTTTTTCCTTCTGTAAATATAGTGGTTGAGAGAGATGTGGAATAGGGGAGGAAGGAGATGATAGCATTTTTTTTATTGTTATTTTTTGCCACATCATCAATTCCTAATTAGGGTTAAGTTTTCTTTTTAACTCAATAACTATTTTTAAACATTTAAGAAACTTGGAGACTAAAATTAGACATTTTAAAGTTGAGGGACCAAAACGGAACAAAAATAATAATTCAAGGACTAAAATTGAACTTTTGAAAGTTGAGAAACCAAAATAGAACTTTCACCATAGTTGAGGAACCAAAATGATATTTTAACCTAAGTTTATTTGATAACCAATTTTGATTTTTATTCTTTAAATTTCGAAAAGGTTTTAAAAATACCAAAGGATCTAGAAACTAAAAAAAAAAAAAAAACTTTTATAAACAAGTTTTTATTTTTGTTTTTATTAAATTTGGGAATTTATTAAATTCTAACTAGACTTTTTTTTTTTTTTTTTGGATACTACCTAGGTAATTGATTCAATTTTAACTTAATATTTAAACAGAACTACTTTATAAAGCTTTTCTTTTAATCGTTTTGAATTTCTTTGCTCATTTTTGTAAATTTGGCTACTAATAATTTTAACTATTTAGGTAAGGAACTTCTTCATATTTAAACAGGACTACTTTAAAAAGTTTTTCTTTTAATGTATAACAATTTGAAAAATGTTTATCATATAAAAGAAAAAACCAACCAAAATCGATCACATCTCCAACTAATTAGATCTAAATACTAAAGTATCCTAAAAAAAAAAAAAAAATACTAAAGTGAATATGGTTGTAATCTCAAAAAAAGTGAATATAGTTCATTTGGTATGTAGATATGTTAACAATTACAAATGGTGTAATTTGAATCATCCTACTCAAATTGTATTAAAATATAGTAAATATCACATATTTGGTTAAAATAACAAAAAAGATTCCTTCTAATATATGGATGGACATAATTTTTTTAGCCGAGTCTATTGTCAAATAAATTAAGATTACTTAATTTCGATGCTTATACAATTAAAATATGTCTAAATTTGATTATCTTCCTAAAAGAAGCTCAAATAAATTAATGTCAAATTAAAAAATAATAATAATGAAAAGCTATAGGGAGGAATCATTATTCAGCTAAACTATAATTCTAAATATGTCAAGTGACAATCAAATAATAAGGATGAAAATTGAAGTGTGAAATTAAATATTTTGGAAGTTAATTAAAAAAAACTAAAATAAAACAAAGTTGGAAACTTTACTACAAATGGAAAAAAGAGAGTTGAAACTTAAGTGGCAAAAAAAGGAATAATTTTTATGTTCATAATTATATTGCCAAACAAACTCTATATTAAAAAACCTTTCATTATATAGGGTGGTGACTCATAGTTTTGGTGTTTGATGAAAGTTCATTTCAATTTTGTAGGTTTTGTGGTCAAAAAAAAAAAAAAAAAAAACTTCATTTTCATTACCAAAGAGTATGGCAACTAATACCTAAAAAAAAGAAGAAAAAAGAGTGGCAACTAAAGAAGTTGCACAAAATGCCATTACTAATGAGTGAAAATGTTTCTTTAGGTAGCAATCATGCTATAAAATAACAAACAAAAAGAGGAGGACCCACTTGTAATTATTATTATGATAAGAGTATAATAATTATTAACAATAACTTTATGAACCACCAATCAAAAGAATTATACCTTGAGTTAGGGTAGAACCTGAAATATCTACAAACTTTTGGGCATGAATGTAATTACTGAATAGGCAGGGTCATGTTTGGAAAAGAAAAAGGTTAACAACTCATATTGGCCTCAAACTTCTAACTGAATTTCATTATATCTATAGGTTTGTTTAACAGTAAATGATACATTGTTTTTTTATTAAAAAAAGAAACAAAACAGTGATACATCTTCAAACTATATATATAACGAACAAAAAGTCAAAATTTGAATTTCAAACGTTAAGAGACGTTAGTAATGTTTTGAGTCTTTGACTTGTTAAAATATATATTAATATGTTTAAAACTAAAAAATAAGTACTAAGTGTCAAAACCAACCTAATATTTTAAAGAGACGCCCGATGATTTTATTGTTTGGTGGTAATTTAGTTTAACATTATTGTCTTGATTCGATCCTGAAAATCAATATAAAAAAATATTTTCTTGGTAGAATTTGTATGGTTTCTCTTCTCTCAACTTAATACTAAAAAAATATCTTCCTAAAAAAAAATTATACTAAAAAAATATCATCTATTAATTAAGAGACTACAAGTTCAAAGCTTTATACTTGAATGTTGAAAAAAAAGCTACTTACAAAAGAATAAGCTTATCATATTTGAAACTTAATTAATTTCGATTTAATATCCATCTCACTAAAAATCTAATGTCCAACTCAGCCAACTAAGATTATTAATTTTTTTCTATAGAAAAAATGATTGTGAAATATTTTATGTTAATTAGTTAAACAATATTCAAATTAGCTATAAGTTAAATATATTTTACTTTCCTATGATAATAGGTGGTATTACTCTGGTGAAGCTTTATGAAGTAAAATCTACAACAAAAACTTCGAAAAAACTAAAGCACCGATAACCTTTTTTTTTTTTTTTTTTTTTTAGTTTTCATTTTCTGTTTTAATTTTTAATTTTATGGTTTTAAAAATTAAAAATTAAAAAACATGTTTGATAACTACTTTTTGTTTTTAAAACTATATTTTATTTTGATTTTTTTAGTTTTTTACAGTTTATTCTTGATATTTTCATGTTTTTTTTATTTACAAAAACAAAAAAAAAAAAATTAAAAGCTATTTTTTTTAGTTTTTATAATTTCTTTAATATTTTTAAAATAATTTTAAAATTTTAAAAACATAAACTAAAATTGATTATTGATCTTTCAAAAATTAAAAACAAAAATTAAAATTAAAAAATGAAATAATTATCAAATATTGCTTAAATAATTGTTAATGAATAATTAAGAGAATTATGTTTACTTAGTTCACAATCTAAATACTTTTCAAAGAAATACTAAATGAGAGAAATTGAGATCCTCTCTTACAACTTTCGCTCATTTGTATTCTAAAACACGTATTTGCATTAAAATAAATTTAAAAAAAAAATAATAAAAAAATAAAATAAAATAAGTGATTACCCACATCCATATCGAGTTTAGGAGCCTTCTCAAGTTTCACCCATCGAAATTGAGCATGATTAGCTCGAACCATCGTTAGCTAAGTTAGAAAGTCAGTTAGGTCCATCCACGAATGAGAATTAGAAGGAGAATATAGAGGAAAATGATTATCACGTATTTTTCATTTTTTATAATTGGATCTTGAAGTTTCACTTAGAGTTGTGGTACCATAATACATCAAAGTAATGGAAACACAATAAGTGTTTCTAGAAATAAATATCACAAAACATTCAAAGAAATCATACCTTTAAAACTTAGATATCCAATCAACTTTAACAAGAAAAAGAATGATTATCAAAGTAAATAATTATTGTATTCCGAGATAAAGAGAATGATTAGGAAGAAACTAAAAAGAAAAATTATAAGAAAAATAAAATAATAAATATGATGCCATTTGTTAAGATTATAACTCTTTGTAATCCAAAAACAAACAAACACCTTCTTTCCCTTAAGAAAGAATGGGAAAAGCTAAAACCAAAACAGAGTTTTTGAAAAGATTCTTCTTTGTGACAAACTGAGCAGAAGTAGATGGACCTGTCTGAGCTGGTGGAGTGGGCTGTTGTAATTTTATTTTGAATTCAAAACTTATTGGAGATGGTGACTCACTCATAATCTTTCAATTATCAAATCATATTTAATGGAAACAAAACTTATATTGATGTTTAGTTTAATTTGAACTATAATTTATTATTTCAATTATCCAATCAGATTTAATGTAAACAAAACTTATATTAATGTTTAGTTTAATTTGAATTATAATTTATTATTTCAATTATCCAATCATATTTAATGTAAACAAAACTTATATTGATGTTTAGTTTAATTTGAACTATAATTTATTATTTCAATAATTATCCAATCATATTTAATGTAAACAAAACTTATATTGATGTTTAGTTTAATTTGCATTATAATTTATTATTTCAATTATCCAATCATATTCAATGTAAACAAAACTTATATTGATGTTTAGTTGATTTGAACTATATAATTTATTATTCTTTTAACCAAAAAATATAAAAATAAAATTAAAGAAAAATAAAATACGATTCAAATTGGGGAATTTGCATGTATATTACAATAAGATAAAAAAATTGAGTAAATAGCAACTTTTTGAAAATATTTGTAAATC
>JBBMEF010036551.1:0-14850 GCA_037832685.1 Sicyos baderoa | reverse complement strand
ACTATTAAAAAATCATTGAATGTTAACTTAAACTAACTAGTTTTTTTTTTTTTTTTGATTGGTTGTATTTACGTTGTGACGTGCTTTGAATTCTCAAATGTGATGTTATATTCACAATTGATAAAAAAAAAATTGTAATGTCCCGTAAATGGAAAGAAACCTTCCATGAGTAGTTTTTCTATTTCTTGTGAGTTTTAGTGCTTTTTTGGTTAGTTTTGGCCTTATGGGTATTTTTGTGATTTTACCTTGATTGCGTAAAACCAAATTGTCTCGAGAATTCAGAAAAACTAAATTGCATATGTAAATAAACAACAAATCTCAATTTGAAAGCTATCATGAGTTATGGATAATTTTTTATTCATCTCGGTCAAAGTCTTACATATTAAATTCAAATATATTAGAAGTTAAATTATTTAAATTTTCTATTTTTTAAGATCAAGGATATTTTTGAAAGTTTTGAAAGTTTAGGGGTATTTTTGAAACAAAACTTTAACGATTTCCATCCAAAACTAATAGTAGGGGTATTTTTGAATTGTTTTGTAAAGTTCAGGGTTAGTTTTGAAACTTTTCAAAGTTTAGGGGTAAGTTTGACACAAATGTGATAGTTTAGGGGTATTTGTGATAATTTAGCCTTCATAAAAATGCCAAACATAACTTCAGCGTGTTTGGGGCATCGCTTATGTTATTATAGACGAAGAATTATGATAAATGAATGGCTGTTTTTTTTTTTTTTTTTGAAATAAGATAATTACCACACCCGTCTTTAGGTCAGGCACCAGAGACATCGAACGAGTATGTCACATGTGAGTTTCAAACTTGGGATCTTGAAGGGAGTATACCTTCAAAACACAAGCCTTCAACCACTCTACCATTTCTTGAGAACGAATGACTATTATATACGGTGTTTGAGATGAACTTATTAGAATCGGAATTATAATAAATAGTGTTTGAAGTGAAGGGTTTGTTATTATAACATGGGAACTATAAAAAAAATCAATTGTTTTAATAATAAAAATTGCATTTAAATTTAAAAAATTTGTAAATATTCAACAAATCACTTATTAAATTTTTAATTAATATTGAACCTAATGAAAATAAATTATATATATTTTTAATAAGTCAATTTTTATTATTCTATTTGACATGTATTGTATATTGATATAATTATGGATTATAAAATAGATAAAGTGGTATGGTTTTAAGGGAATTTGCACTATATAGCAAATTTCCTACTCTACATTAGAATTATAGCAAGTTTTTAAAAATATTGCAAATATAGCCACTTTTTTTTTATAAACTCTATCAAACACTATTGATGGAGTCTATCAGATACTATTGATGGAGTCTATCAGACACTGTTGATGGAGTCTATTGATGGAGTCTATCAGACATTATTGATGGAGTCTATAAATCTGATTTTACTATATTTTCAAATATTTTCAAAAAAAATTTATTTATTCAATTTTTTTATAATATACATGCAAATTCCCCTAATTATAATGTGACAAATCTTGAATAAAAGAACTTTTAATTTTATTTTAAGGAAATCGTAAAGAATTTATGCCTTAGAAAATAAATATCTATCTTGATTAATTGATTATGCCATGGGAATTAAAAAAATTGGACGATATATGAATTAGTTTTTTTCTTATGAAAAAAAAAAATTGAAAAATGATATATTTTGGTGTACACGTGGTTGGCATGCAAGACATTAATGTAAAGTTATTTTTGCTCCTTTCTAATTTCTACCGTTATATATAATGCTCTATTTTGATCTTGAGATAACCAAACTCTACCGATATGCTGACTAGGATAATGATAAAGTTAATTTTAAAATAAAATATAAGAATAATATAGTTATTACGATACTTATATGATTTTTTTTTTTTTTAATAATTAAAATGGAAACTCAAGAGACATGTTGGCAGTTTATTAATGGTTTTAGTTATATCATATTATATCATACTATCTTAAAATGTCATGGACATTATCTAAATGGAGTATTATCCGAATGTCAGAGACAAAAGTGTTGGATTTTGAAACATAAAGATCAAAGTGAAATTTCTATAAAAAGCTAAGACATTTTTAGTATTTTATTTTTTAAATTAAATATATATCAACTATTTTATTACTTAAATATCTACATTTTACCTATATTTTTGGAAATTAATGCAAAATTTAGAAGAAAAAAACAACTTCCAAAAGCCTGTATTTATTTTTATTTCAAAAATTTAATTAGTATTTACTTTTTTTTTAGTAGGGATACATTATAAAAAAAATTAGAGAAAAAATAAGCTTAAATATACCAAGTTATCAAATAAGCCATAAATTATCAAGCACGTCTTTTGATCAAAAAATTTCAAAAATACACTTAAAACTTTAAAAAAAATCTTATAAAAACACCATTATCGTTAATTTTGCCTCGAAGCGGTTACAGTTTTGTTTGAAATATACTCAACTAAAAAAGAAGTCTTTAGTAATACCTTTAGCCTTACCATTTGTCCAAAAAAAACCATTATCAATTTTTTTTTATGAATATATTAAAATTTTGTTTCAAATAAATAAACATTGAATTATAAAAGAAAATTTTAAAATTGATGAAAGTTTAAAATTTATGTAACTTTTTATATAGAAATTGATGTAATTTTACCTATTATTAATATTTGAAATGTCAGGAAAACAATTTAATTAAATAAGTTTTATAAATTTAAATTTTATAATAGTAACTCTTCAAAATAAAAATGACTTAAATTGTGATGAATTTAAAAACTTAACTGCATCGATTTTTACCTTTAATTATTTAAATACTTTAGTTATATGAAAATTAAACTCGGGTAAAATACCTATCTATTTTTTTTTTTTAAATAACGGTGATTAAATTTTTTAACATTTTTAGGTCAATTGTATTTTTTATAACCAAAAATTGAAGAATCACTCATATATTCGGAGTACCATTAACTTATTCATAGATGTGGTGTCGAGATACATACAAGGAGATTTAAAATAATAATAATAATAATAATAAAATATAGACGGATTAAGGTTAAGTGTTGGTTGAAATCCGACGCACAATTAATTAAGATGATAAATGGAAGAGAATGATGACGTTACAGTTTGGATTTCGCTTAGGGAAATATGTATTCTGATCAAACGAAATGTGTGTGATTTCTCAAGAGTGTGCAAGTATATACACTCATATTGTAGCAAGTTTTAATGTAAGTAAAAGTCATCTCTACAAGGATTAGTGATTAATGTCATGCTTAAGCGAAATTAAGAGAGTCAAGATAATAGGGAATTCGTTGTGATGAAGTTAACTAAGCGAAATAAAACTAATGTGTCTTAAACTAGGTAATTGCATCGAAAGGAGAATAAGACTTTTTAGAGAGTTTCGCTAATTAGGCAAAACGACTTTAAGCTAAGAAGCGAACAACTTATGACTTCTCTTTAACTCTCTCGAGCTATAGAAGTTGGCTCTCTCGAGCTCTTAGTTCGATTCTCTCGAACTCAAACAACACTAAAATCAAGCAATTAACACTAGACGAACCTTATCTCTAAGCGTTCTTTTTATATGCAAGTAAAATAAGCTTAGCAAAACCTAATGTTATGATATGCAAGTTCGCTCTATTTCTTTCTCTCAAAGCAAAATAAAGGCATACACATAGTGGATCAGACAGAATGTATTTCGATTTTAACACATCATGCATAATCGTTTGACATCTTGCTACCATTTCGCGTACATACTCTTACTTGCCCAATTCCTTCAAATGAAGAACTTAACTACTCATAACGATAAATAGATTCGAAGCAATATAAAAACAAATATTCATCTTCATTAAAACACCAAAATATTAAGGTTTGCTACAATCTGATGCTAAAGCGAAAATAAACGAAGCAATAAAAAGAGAAACAAAGTTAAGAAGAAACCTGGTTGGTATTGTAAAGACAACAACTCTGGCTCAACTCCGGCTATGCTTTGCAACTCCAGCTAATTACATCTACGATTATGCTAAAGTAAAACTGCTAAACAACTAAACTACAACTAAAAGTTAAAACTAAAGAAAATTGATCTGAAATGAACTCGTGGGCGCTCCATGATGGAGGTTCTCTCCTAAAAATGGAGGACAAACTTTAATGAAGGAGAAGGGTAGCTATTTATACTCTAGCTTAAAATGACAATGCCTGTTCCATGACCCCTTCTCCCCTTGCGACCACGTCTGACATGCTCTGCTTCACGATCCACGTTCACGCCTTGTGCCAAGGCGGCTGGGAAGCGAACGATTGAGATTGAATGACTTTTCTTGGATATTTGACACGAGTCTTCGACTTAGATATTTCCCTGAGCATGTTATTCCGCTGGAATGAACTTTGCTGACGAGAAACTGTTGGCACTTCTTTATATTCGGTGCGGTGTTGAAAGCTTTTAAGGCACTTTCGCTGAGTTGGCTTCGATTGCTTGAGCCCATTTTGTGTGAATTTCGTTTCGCTTCATCATAAATGCTATAGACAAACTATCAAATATCAATTTTTTTAATACTTATAAATTTGCAAACATTCAAGCATATTTTGCTACAACGAACTCTAAAATGTATCATAATCAGAAATTATAGGATATTTCGCTTAAGAATAACTTTTGATATGATAGACAAAATTTAATATTTAATCATTTAATTATAGCAAATTTATATAAAAATATATATCTTTGAGCTGCTTGGGGAGTTATCATTCGGTTATGATATTATAAATATTAATAGTTTTATTTTTTTTAAGCAAAATGTTGTTTTTTTTTTATAAAATGATGAGAAATATTAAAACAGATACAAAAGGTAGATAATAAAACACAGAAGCTCACTCATTGAAATGATATTTTACAAGATTAACTTTATAAACTAAAAATAAAAAATCAAATATATTATTAGAAGGGCCAAAAATGCATACATTTTTCTAAAATCGACAATGGCTAGATATTTCGGAAGCACTGGAAATGGACGGTGGAGATTGGATCACCGCATTGGAAAAGCTTTCGGGAAGTATCTAGTAATACATATATATAATCTTCCACTTTCTCGTGCCCATCCATCATTGCAAAGTGCTTTGCCACTGTCTCCACCAATCCAAAGCCAAAGAAAAAGCGATTTCGGCCGGAACTGCGATCCATCACCGCCGGCCAAGATAGATTCCGATCGGAAGCGGAAGAAATCGGCGTCTTCGATCTCCTCTGCAGATCGATCTGCGAAGGAAAAGCGTAGCAGAAGCAGCAGCAAGAAGAACAGGATGTCCTCTTCGGCGCCCGCCGCTCAGGTTAGGGCTTCGCACATACTCATAAAGCACCAAGGTTCGCGACGCCCTGCTTCCTGGAAGGATCCGGACGGTAAAATCATCAAGAACACCACTCGCGACTCCGCCGTCTCCCAGCTCTCCGCCATTCGAGACGACATCGCTTCCGGCAAGTCCAAGTTTGAGGACGTTGCCTCTCGCCTCTCTGACTGCAGCTCTTCCAAGCGTGGCGGCGATCTAGGTCCGGTTCCTGATCTCATCTCTTTTGGCTCTTTTTTAACTCAATTTTCTGATCATGTGTTTCTTCTTTGTTGTTGTTGCCATTTCTTGTTTGATTTGGTGTAGTTTTCAGTCCGGAATTAGAAATGACTCTCTCTCTATCATGTATTGAGCTTGGATCCCTAGGCTTAACCGTGAGAAATCTAGTGTTTGGATTTCGGTATTGCTAGTTGGAAATTTTAGATTCCTTGCATTCACTTTGATGTGTGTTTATTATATTTACGTATTTGTTTCGTATAAGGTTTGGAATTCATCTTGTTTTGGTTTGGATTGAAATAGTACAGAATACCATTGACTATGATTATATCATGCTGCTCTCAGATGCGCCAAACGTAATTTGTTGAATTTATTTTTCTATGATTGAGGAACTTTGTTGTATTTCAGTTTCTAAGTTGAATTGATACTTTACTAACAACCTATAATGACTCTCCATTGGTAATGATCAAGCAGTTATCACAAGATCGTTAAAGAACTAACCTTTTGCTTTTAGACTATGTGACAAAGTTTATGAGATGAATAAAACAAGTAATGTAGACCATTTTACTTGCAAATCTATGAAAGGATTACTTCATCCGTACTTGATTTTAGCTAGATAGGTTTCCTTTATGTAACGTCAGTAAGTTAGAACATCAACACTTCGAAAGTCCCTCTATCAAGAAAATTTATGCCTGCTGGTGTGAATAAATCTTTACTCGTGCAAATAGATTTAATAATTGTGTTGTATGAGATCTGTCCATTAAAGAGTAATGGCTTCATTTGTTTTCTTTGAGTTGTTATGTTTTGTTCTTTTACACCTATATGGAATTTTTTTTTTATATCCGTGACTATCCGGGCCAGCTTGCGTGCACAAGCGCACCTCGACTAATGTCACGGAGCATACCGCTTGACCCTACAACATTTGAATGTCAAGGAAACCCGTAGGTATTAATTTGAAATTAATTCCTAGGTAGGTGGCTACCATGGGATTTGAACCCATCACTTTATGCATCCCAAGACCCTCTATGACCAATTGGGCTACCTTATGATGGCTGTATTTTTTAGCATTAGTCTTTTTACATTTCCTTAATGAGAAGTTTATAACTCGTTTGCAAGCCGTCACAGTTGCCTGCTTTTTTGCTTTACTGTGTTGTATGACATTTTGCTCCTTGTTTTGATTTTGATAGGCTCTTTGTAAGTTTATAACTCTCATATCATTAATGAATTAGTTTTGTTTCTATAAACAAAAAAAAGATTGAAAGCCAAAGGAAGAGGTGGAGTCTGGCGAGGTAGCAATAATTTTACGTGTTACTAACTTGCTACTAGTATTTCACTATAAACTGGTATAATCAACCCCACCCTTCAAAAGAATTAAAAAAAAAAATTCATCAAGAACACTTTTTGGTCAATTGGTATATTTCTGCAGTTCTGTATATTTCCAGTTAGTTTAATTTGAGGCATAATTTTTCATGGGGAGAGGTAAGCTCTTACCTTCTATCTTTTTGTACATATAAACGCATAAGGTGATGGGTTCATCAACCCATGGTGGCCACCTACCTAGGAAGTAATTTCCTACGGGTTTCCTTGACATCCAAATGTGATAGGGTCAGACAGTATGTCTCGTGACATTATTCGAGGTGCGTGAAAGCTGGCCTGGACAGTCACAGATATCAAACTAAATAAATAAATAAATCTTCTTGGAGAGAAGTTATTTTAAAATCTAAAATGAACAGAACCCCTCTTTTTTCTTCACCACCCTGGTTGTGTCTACTAGAAATTTGTAATTGTGTACTCTTTTCGCAAGCTCAGTTGGTGAAATCCCAAAGAGTAATGATGTTCAGTAGCTCAATAGCAGGCTCTTTCATACATTTTCTAGCATCAGAAGGAAATGTTGTGATGTTTAGTTAGTTAGCAAGCTGATATTTTACACTAACAATTGTTGTCGTGTGGATTAACATAATATAGAACGTGTCTTAATATTGAAAGATTTGAATTTATGACATCGTGATTACTATGTCATACATCATGTCACTTGAACTATATCATGTCACTTGAACTATGTAGTTCTTGTTAGTCTATAGAATGCGTCTAAACGAGCGTTGTTACTGCAGGTCCTTTTGGGCGTGGCCAGATGCAGAAGCCTTTTGAAGAAGCAACATATGCTCTCAAGGTTGGAGAGGTAAGCGACATTGTGGATACCGACAGTGGAGTTCACATCATCAAGCGGACTGCTTAACTACTCTCATAAATCTTCGTCTGGCCGTACCGATGAAGTATTATTTAATCCATTTGGCCTTTAGAAATCGAAGTTGTTCGACTACGACCTGGTTCTGCTCCAGGTGACACAAGTTTCTTACTATATAATTTACTCTCTTCATAATTATTGTTGGACAATTCATGTTGTGATTTGGCTGTAGCTAACTCTGTTTCAATGCTCTTTTATGCCATTGAATTTTTGCCTGTGTAAACGTGACAATATTAACAGGTTGTGGTTTTGAGTTGTTTGCATCCTTCACTTCTATGCTCATCCTTGTTGGCTTATTATTGGCTAGGAAATTTTATTTGCTAATTAAATTTGTATAAAAGAATGCATTTATGTATTAACTTTTGTATAAAAGAATGCACCTATATTGTGATATATAAAGTTTTAGATTTTAAAAATGTTTTATTTAACAACCATGGGTAGGCCTAGGAGTAGTGCAAAGGAAACAAAGAAAATTGATTTAAGATTTAATATACTACGAGTTACTAAATTGATTTAGAGTTGGTGTTTATTTGATTCTCAAGATACAAAGTTGCTAACTTGCTATAGAGGGAGAGAAATTCAAAGATCTTAGAGGCAACCTTACAAGTCGATCGATTTAGGTCTTGTTTGATAATCATTTTGCTTTTTGTTTTTTGTTTTTGAAATTTAAGTCTAAAATGACTATCTTGCCATATATTTTTTCTTACTTGGATATTTACATTTCATCTATATTGTAGAAATTAAACTAAAATTTGGAAACAAAAAAAATGTAACTTCTAAAAACTTGTTTTTGTTTTTGAAAGTTGGTTAGTATTCACATTTTTTTTTAATTCAATATTCACATTTTTTTAGAAAGAAAGATGGATATATAAAAAAAGAATATTTATATAGTTTTTTAAGAAAAGATGGATACATTGAAGAAATGTTGAACACATTGTAGAAAATATGAGTAAGAATAGACTTAAATTTTAAAAATAATAAATAAAAATCAAATAGTTATCAAACGAGCCTTTTAAGTTTTAGTTTTTCAAATCTAGAAGTCATTACAATTTCTTTTATTATCAATAACTAAATATGAGGATTAATAACATCATATCAAAGGGAGGCATATTAATAATATGGGTTGGTGACCATTTGACTTAGTTAATTGATTATACTTTAATTCAAATCTACGATAATGAGTTCGATCCTGATAATCGGTATATGACTTTCATTTTATTTGAAAATAATAACACTATTTAGGTGGGATTTGTAATCTCCTTTTTCAATTTGACCTTAAATAACAAAATGACACAGCAAATGTATGAGTATATATTTGCACATAACTGTTATTTTTTTTTGGAGGAGAAAGAAAAAAAACTTGAGGGTTCCAATTTACCCATTATATTTAATAACGACTAATATTAAATTTTGTAAAGATTGATGAGTAATAACTCAGAATATCATGAATTGGCTTCTAATTAAATATTGTTGAATTAAAAATAAAAATTGTAATAGTCAATTTTAAACATATTTGTATCTATAATCATAAATATAGTTAAATATTATGTTATTAGGAAAAATACATGCCTCTTTATGAATAAGAAGGTAAACACTCTTTAAAACATATGTAACACTTTTTAGTGCTACACATTTTTTTTTTCTTCTATCTTTTAATATATTGAAACAGTTGTTTTGTGGCACTGAGGTGCCACATGTGCCTAAGAAAGGTAATTTCTCCTTATTTATAAGGAAGTAAGTATTCCTCTATTAATATTCATTAATACAATATTATGTATCATTGATATATTATTATGTATTATGATTAATAATCATGAATTTCTCTCAATCTAATTTTGTAATATTTTAAAATGTGATTATATTTATAATTATTTTTTAAATTTGACTAATCTTGTAAAAAAAAAAATTCATGAACTTATGCTCAATCTAATCAAAATTTGAATCTCTTTTTGCTTAGATTTTGTGGCACCTCTTTTAAATTTCCCACTACACCTAAATAGATTGGATCTAGCTTCAAATATGATGAAGATGCCACAAATTCAATTTTTTTACTTCCAATAATTTGAACTAAATGAACATAAACATTTTTAAGTTAAAAAAAAAAAAATAGCAATTTAGGTCGGTTAATTATTTTTGTTAATAAAAAATTACAAATGCACATATAAGTTTAAGATCTTATGAAATTAAAATTGACTATATTACCATCATTAGACTCCGACGTGTCACATTTTGATTCGCTAAGGCATCTATGTGAAACAAGAAACGCGGCTATTTGAGCTTTCCCCCTTTCTCCCATCTCTCACACATTCATCGTTTTTCATTTCTCAGATCCGACAGATTAATCGCAATGGCATCCATCGCCGACGCACCCAGATCCGGCGCCGACACCAACGGAAGCGCCGCCGCTCCGGCCAAAAACCACCGCACCGCCTTAATCACCGGCATTACCGGCCAGGACGGATCGTATCTCACCGAGTTCCTCCTCAACAAGGGCTACGAAGTCCATGGATTGATCCGCCGATCTTCCAACTTCAACACTCAGCGAATCAACCACATCTACATCGACCCTCACAATGCTGACAAGGCCACGATGAAGCTTCACTACGCCGACCTCACCGACGCCTCCTCTCTCCGCCGCTGGCTCGACATCATCCTCCCCGATGAGGTTTACAACCTCGCGGCCCAATCGCACGTTGCCGTTTCTTTTGAGATTCCGGATTACACCGCCGACGTCGTCGCCACCGGTGCCCTCCGCTTGCTCGAGGCCGTCCGATCTCACATCGCCGCCACTGGCCGGAGTCACATCCGGTACTACCAAGCCGGATCGTCTGAAATGTTCGGGTCCACGCCGCCGCCTCAGTCAGAGACGACTCCGTTTCATCCTCGATCGCCTTACGCCGCCGCGAAATGCGCTGCGCATTGGTATACAGTGAATTACCGCGAGGCGTACGGGATCTACGCGTGTAACGGGATACTGTTCAACCACGAATCACCGCGAAGGGGGGAGAATTTCGTGACGAGGAAGATCACTAGAGCTGTAGGGCGGATCAAGATCGGGCTTCAGAGCAAGTTGTTCTTGGGGAATCTGCAGGCTTCGAGGGATTGGGGATTTGCAGGGGATTACGTTGAAGCTATGTGGATGATGCTGCAGCAAGAGACACCGGACGATTACGTGGTTGCAACGGAGGAATCACACACGGTGGAGGAGTTTTTGGAGGTGGCATTTGGGTATGTTGGATTGAAATGGAAGGATCATGTGGTGATCGACAAGAGATATTTCCGTCCGACCGAGGTCGACAATTTGAAAGGGGATTCGAGCAAGGCTAGGAAGGTATTGGGATGGAAACCAAAGGTTGGATTTCAGAAGCTGGTGAAGATGATGGTTGATGAAGACGTCGAAATGGCTAAGCGCGAGAAGGTTTTGGTCGATGCCGGCTATTTGGATGCACAGCAGCAACCATGATCAGATCAGGTCAGAACCCAACAAAGCTACTGTATGTTGCAATTTTCCCAATCATAATTTGCTTTGATTGCTGATCCTTCTTGAATAGAGAAATATAGTTTGATTTGCAGAATGTTCATTGTATGTTTTCTTTTGTGTTCTTTATGCTATTATGAAGTTCTTTTGCAATCAGTTATTGCATCTGTTGTCAACTCAACATCTGTTTAACAGATATATTATTAATGAATTCACTTCACTAATTGCCTATGTTTTCTTCTCTTGAATCCTGGATTCCTGATTGCATTCAAAAAAAAAAATGGAGTTTTTTAGATATTCTCATGTATAATGAATATTAACTGAAACCGACAGTAAGGACTTCAGGCCAGGAAGAGGTTTTTGAAGCACCGACAATGGCATCTCCAATCAATGTGAGTTATTGAAATGGGTCATATGTGTGTTCAATGGTAAGGATCTCCAACATGTTCTTCAAGATCGTGTTTCTTTTGGTACGCTAATCGTAGGTTAGATCTGAATTTTAGATTTGATTTTGTGAACCGAATACCGGCATCAGTTAGAATCGAATACCCACTTATATTTAATGACCTCTAATACCACCCTATAAGATTGCTACATTTCTTTAAAGGTGGCAAGTACTTTTCATATTTCTAACTGGCCTAGATTTTGGAATCCTGCTGCCTATAGGACAAATTTTAACAGTTAGTTTGGCTGTAAACAGCAAATTTGACATCTGTGTTTGAATTTAATGTTTTCCACATTGGATGAATGCTGGAAAATGAAGTCTTTTTTTAGTACTGGAAAATGAAGTCAAAATATATACACAAGATGAGATTGATATGATATCCAATGTTTTAGGAATGGGCATACTTACCATCTATTGTTATGGAATTGGACACCTTTGTTTTCTTGAATTGTAAAATTATTCCCTATAATGAATCAATCTAATTTGGGATCTTGGCTGCGGCAACAAGTGGTTTGATCTATGAAAAAGAGAAATATTTGTCATACAGGAACAAGTAGAGTGACTCTACTTGTTGTTTATGTGCAGAGTTACTCGTCTTCACTGTAGAAACGGAACAATTTAAGCGTTGAAAAGGTTTAGTAGCCAAGGCATCTTTGACTTCAATCTTGTTATCTTCCTGCAATATTTATCATCAAAGTTGAGTTCCTGGACAACAATCCTTCTTCATATCTACAGGAAGAACCCTAATAAGGCTGCAAGAAAATGCCGAGGGAGATAATTACAGTCAAGAATAGTATGATTTTCTGATCACTTATAATTGTGTAATAAAATTACAAATGAAAGTAGATGCTTGGCTTCCTTGCACTTAAGATGAATAAAATTACAAAATATTTGCAATTTGAAAAACAAAAATATTCTGGAGCTTCTGTCACAATGGCTTTTTGTAATTGTGGGTTAGATCTTGTTCCTTTTTCTGTAATATTTATCAACCTCCTTTTCTTCTTATTTAGTATGACACTGTAAATTTTTAATGAAATTTTGATTTAACTTTCCCCTAAGAGGATTGTTGGAGACAGATGGAAGCAAACCTCTGGATAAAGTCAGAATTAACTTGACTTTCCCCTCAATCAGCTAAAATAAAGTGGCCATGCTTTTCATAATTAAGGAGTATAAGACAATGGAATCCTGAACGAGTACGCATCCAATTGAGAAGATGCAGGTAACGGTCTCAGAGCGGAACACAAGCTGAATCAATAGGAAGATGACAACCAGTCAACTTACCAATCCCAATCCCTATATTCTTTGCTTTATAGAATGACTTACAACCTTATGGCATGTTTGGCTACGGTGAGAAGGGAAAGGAAAGGAAAGGAAAGGAAAGGAAAGGAAAGGAAAGGAAGGGAAGGGAAGTGATAATAAGTTTATGTTTGGTGGGAAAGGAAAGGAAGAGAAGTGATAATAAGTTGGTGTTTGTTGAGATGTGAAGGGAAGAGAAGTGAAATGATGAGATGGTGAATTGATGTTTAATGGGATGAAAAGAAGAGTGAAGTGATGTGTTTTTTCAATAAAAAATAATAGATATTTAATATCTTTTACTATAATATTCATAAAATATCATTTTGAAATTTATTTAAATTATTATTTAAATGAAATTTAAAATTCAATAGGCCTACTAAATCAATGAAATAAAAAATTTATTGATAAATGTAAAAAAAGATACATATAAATAATGTTAAAAATCTCAAATAAAAATATTCTATACTCAACAAAATAAAATAAATAATAAACAAATGATTATTTTGAATAATGGTATATTTGATTTATATATAAATATGTATAGAAAATTTAAAGATGATATGATAAATAAAAAGATACATATAAATAATATATAATAAAATAAATTAAATTAGTAAGTTATTAAAGATATTAATCTTAATGGTTAAGGGAGTGTATAAGTTCAAATATTAATTTTGACATTCATTTTATAATAAATCAATGAAAAATAGTTTCTATATGAAAAATAAAAACAACTAAAGAACAAAGAAAAATTGAAAAACTAAAATAAAAATTAAAACGTAAAAATAAAAGAAGCTAACGTAAAAAGTAAAAATAAAACAAGTTTGTTACGAGAAAAAAAAAAAAAAAGTCCTCACGCGCCAGGTTATTCTGGCGCGTGGGCCACACGCACTGGGTTAGGCCAGGTTAAAACTTCCTAGTGGGCCAAACACAAAGAAGCCACTCTTCCCTTCCTGACCCAGCCTATATTGGCTGCCCAAACATGCCCTTATATTCTTATGGGAAATAGTAGGGGCAAACTAGGAGAATGACTACATTCTGGAAACTATTTAGGTAAATGCCTAAAGATGGAACTATTTAAATGCATGTCTGACTTTAATTTCTTTAATTACTAAAATAAATATAAAAGACCAAAATACCCATCTAATTTGATTATCTATTTTCTAATTTATTATAAATAAGCATATTTGTTTAACTAACATGAGAGAGAAATACTATATATTGTTACTGCATAAATTAAAATAATAAACTAAAATCTGGAACTCAAATTTGAAAAATGAAATAAAGAATTAAGTTTTTGGTTTTTTTTTTTAAAAAAAATAATAGACATTAAAACATTTATCACATACCGAATGGCGTACGTCCATAGTACGTATGGGTACAAAAATGATGCATCTTCCTAAAACCCCTACCGATGATGGGCAAAACGGGATTCAAACTAATGTGCTCTGACACCAATTAATCGTCTTCGCCACTTCTACAGGCAAAAACGCCCCTTTCCGCAATTATACACAACTAGAACACGAACAACCCCCTCACGCCATTCCACTCCACGCGAGAAGCTCGATCACCCAGCCCCCTACCGCAAAAACGCCCATTTGTGCATCTGTTGTCTGTCTTGTACATGTGTTGTTTGTCCATGCATATGTTGCTTTACTGTTAGGGGTGTAGTTGAACTATATAATGTTTAACTGTGTTTACGACTGATGTCTTTCTTTGTGCATCTGTTGTCTGCCTTGTACGTCTGTTGTTTGTCCATGCATATGTTGCTTTACTACTAGGGTGTAGTTGAACTATGGAATGTTTAACTGTGTGTACGACTGTTGTCTTTCTTTGTGCATCTGTTGTCTGTCTTGT
>JBBMEF010036501.1:0-14861 GCA_037832685.1 Sicyos baderoa | reverse complement strand
AGTAACTCGTTTACTCACCCTTACTCTGTGGTTTTCCACCAGGTAACTTGGAGCAGCAGCGTTGATGACTGGAGGGGTTGTGATGGATCATGGAAACAGCTTCTGTTTTAATAAACGTTATTTAAACTCTGAATTGCTATGAATTTTTTAAGTATATTTTTCATTGCATGTAGTGGGCACGGAGCCCTTAGGTGAATTGCTGATAACTTGCTCGATTCCTTTGAAAACAATTAAACTGATTAGACCTCTGTTATTTCTATTTTAAACATCCCTGGCCAGGGAAATTATTTAAAAGAACTTGTTGGAACAGGTTGCTTGGAGTCAGGGACAGGTTTCAGCCGTTACCGTTGTTCTTTTAATGTTTTTACTGTTTTGAATTTAAGGAGGAATGTAGGAGTTATAAAACCGTTATCTAGTTTAAATATTCTGCTTTTGAATGCATGCATGAAGTAAAGATTAGGGTTTAAGACCGTTAATTCGGCCGGGTCCTTACATTCGATTATTCCTCGTTTAGTATGTTTGTGGTGGTGACGTGTTTGAGTTATAGCTAGTCATGATCATGTGTTAGTATCCTATTAGGATGTCAGTTGAGCTTTTGAGCATGTTTGGTGATCTGTTAGGACTCGGCTATTAAACTCTCTTGTTATGGAACTCTTAATTGTCATCATCTAGAGGTTGTAGAGGCACGCGTATTGTTGTCTCAATGGGTCGGTGTCGTTGAGGATTTTGATCCCGCGCCCGATAACCGGGGATGTGATTTATCCCGGTGCTCGGTGATGCCTAGTTTGTAGCCTTATAGGCGGCCCTAATCATAGTGTACGCCTGCTATGAGAGGGTTTAGCTTGGGGCGATAAGTGTGAGCAGGCTGACTGGGTAGCTGGCGAGGGCCTCTAGGACCGTGACTCAGTGGACACCTTTCTTCGAGTCGTTAGGCATGTCGACCTGGACCAGGTCAGTACTGTGTAAGCCTACACCTAACTGGTTTTCAGCACCATGTGGGTTCATGTACGCACCGAGTGATAGGTAGATGGCTCACTTGGACCGTTGTCGCCAGTACCCCAGTAGAGGAAATGAGCTAGATAGTTGTGTAACGAACTTCACGACCAGTTGTATCATCTAGAACAGGTGGGTGTCTCAAGGGCCTCACAAGAAAGTTATGTAAAGAATCTCATAACTAGTTGTATTCTTAAGTTTAGGTGAGTGTCTTAAGGGCTTCACAAGAAAGTTGTGTAACATACTTCATAACCAGTTAAAGTTTAGGTGAGTGTCTTGAGGGCCTCACAAGAAAGAGTCATGGAAAGAATCCTCATGACCAAGTGCAAGCTAAGCTATGTTGAGGATAAGGTTGTTTGGTTGAGAATAGACATGTAACAAAATTCATGGTCAGAAAGTAAGCTTTGCTGAGACAAGAATAGATATGTATTGCTAGCGTGATGAGTTCTTCTTTGTGCATTGTACCCATGTTAGGGAGTTCTTACAGAGTATTCTTTTATACTCATCATTTTTATGGTTATTTTCTTTCCACAGGTATTTCAGGGTCACCACCGAGACGGTTAGCTGGGAGATGCTGAAGAGATCATGGGTGGAGCTTGCTACATTAGCAAGCTAGTCGTTAGGGAGTTGATTCCTTTGTTGTCTCATATGTTGACGTGTCCAAATTGAACTCCTGTTATTTCTTTTTAACCGATGTAACTATTGGCATGAATGCCAATTAATATTATTTAAAGTTGTTTAAAGTTGTTTCTCTAAACACCTTGGCCAAGGGCTTGCATGTATTTTATTATTTGAAAATAAATTCAGCAGGAGTTGTCATTTTAATCTTTGAATTTTGAAAATTTAAATTCGTAACTATTTTTGAGTCAACATGACATAAGAAACGTAGTTTAAAATTACGGGTTCTTACCGAGAAACTTTGCAAAGTACTAGAAAGAAAGACCAAAAGGCACTCACCATTATTCATCAAGCAATTGATGATACAAATTTTGAGAAGATTTCTGGAGCAACTACTGCGACGCAAGCATGGAAAATTTTGGAGAATACGTACAAACGAGTAGATCGCGTAAAGAAGGTTCGCCTTCAAAAATTGAAAGGTGATTACGAATCACTACACATGAAGGAGTCTGAATCAATTTCAGATTACACTTCAAGACTACTAGCAGTAGTAAACCAAATGAAGAGATATGGTGAGGCAATGAATGATGAGCAGGTAGTTGAGAAAATACTTCGTTCATTTGAGGAAAGATTCAACTTTGTCGTTGTAGTAATAGAAGAATCAAAAGATTTGAGTATAATGTCGATTGATCAACTTGTGGGGACTTTACAAGCCCATGAAGAAAAACTTCTCAAGAAGAACAAACAAACAACTGAGCAACTTTTCCAATCAAAGTTGGAGTTGAAAGAAAAAGAATATGATCAAGAAAAAAGTAGTCGAGGAGGACGTGGTCATAATCATGGACGTAGAGAACGCGATAGAGGAAATTTCAATCAAAGAAATTTCGATGAGAGTACTTCAAGTACTAGTTCATCAAGAGGTCGTGGAAGACAAAATTACTCAAGGCCATATGGTGGAAGATCAAATAATAATGACAAAAAGTATGACAAAAGTCAAGTTGAATGCTACAATTGTCATTAATTCGGTCATTAATCTTGGGAATGCAAAAATAAAGTTGAAGAAAATGTCAAATATGTTGAGCAAGAAATTAAAGACGGTGAGCCGTCTTTGCTTCTAGCATGTAGAGGGGAAGAAACATGTGGAAGTAGTTCACAGTATCTTGACAGCAATCGCATGTGTGGAGATAAATCAATGTTCGTGAAACTTATGAATCAGTTGGTGGAAATATTGTACTTGGCGATGCTACAAAAATACCTGTGAAAGGTGATGGGGATATTCTAATCAACTTGAAGAATGATAAGCATGAGTTTATCTCTAATGTTTACTATGTGCCAAATATGAAAAACAACATTTTGAGTTTGAGACAACTCTTAGAGAAAGGCTATAATGTTTTGATGAAGGATTATAGTCTTTCAATAAGAGATAATCTTGATAATATGATTGCTAAAGTGCAAATGACGAAGAATAAAATGTTTTTGTTAAACATTCAAACTGACGTTGCAAAATGTTTAAAGTCATGTTTGAAAGATCCATCCTGGATATGGCACATGAGATTTGGGCATTTGAATTTTGATGGTTTAAGATTACTAGCAAGGAAGGACATGGTGAAAGGTTTGCCATATGTAAAACATCCCGATCAAATTTGTGAAGGTTGTCTTTATGGCAAACAATCAAGAATGAGTTTTCCACAAGAATCTTCTTCAAGAGCAAAGAGACCACTAGAGCTTGTTCACACTGATCTGTAAGGACCCGACCCAAATCAAGTCTAAGCCTAAGTCCTTAACTCTAAATGCATGGAAACATTATTCTTCACTTAGGGCATGTATAATTAAATCAAAAATAACAATCTTTGAAAACCAGTTAAAAGACAAGTTTGTAAATCGTAAATTCAATTTAAACAAGCATAGGGTACCCAAGAGTCAAAACATAAAAGCTTGGTAAAACTATTTACAACTTATCATGCCCCTAAATAGTTCATGCAAAAAGAATAAACAAAAAACTCTATAAGAAGTATTGCAGCGGGTCCCATGGTCATCTCCAGCTCCGTCGATCATCCATCTTGGTACAATATAGTAGTACATGTGGGGGATTCCACAGTGGAAAGGGTGAGTTTTTGCAAACTCAGTAAGGCTTCCCCAGCTCGGGGACAGACATGCACAAGAATACATATATCAATCAATAAGTATGATCAACAACATAACCGAAGGGTATACAAAACCCAAGCTCTTGGGAACTAGGTCAAGAAAAATCGTTCTTGACGGGCACCCTGCAGAGCGGTATATAGGTCGTAGACCTCAAGACCAAAAGCTCACATGAGTCCTCTAACTCGAGAGCAATCTGGCGATCTACTCCAGAGGGATCTGGTGAGTCGAGTAACCTGTTGGCCCCAGGCCTCGTACTCACGGCGAGAGGTGGTGCCACACCAATCACCAAGGAACCATATCAGGCCCATACCACATACATGGAGAGTACCTAGGCTACTAGTAGAAACCATCCAGGGTCGTGAGCCTGGCCGGCCGACCATCCACGGAAGTTCTGCGGAACGAGAGAATATCAACTCAAGCTGGAGTGTGAGCTTGAATATCATCGTCCACACCCACCTACTAGTCTCCTCTATCCGGTCTCCGTGACTTGTTTCGGTCCAAACAAGGCATTGAGCCGTGTATCAAACATCATGCAAGTCCGTATCAGGACGATCCCTATTAGGACAATCATGCGAGTCCATATCAGGACAGTCAAACCACATGCCACACGACCATATCAGGCATGCATACGTAAATCATGCATCACTAGACACTAGTCATACAAGAGACAAGGCATGAAATGTGTATGCTAACAATGCAATCAAATGCAACATACAATGCACATGGTCATGCTACAAACAAACAAATCAACTAATACAAATATACTGGCACATGTATTAACCACAGGTCTCCGAGAAGGGGGTAAGGGGTCCCTTACCTTGGCCAAATCAACTACTACACTTCGGAGCTCGTTGAAACCTTCTAACGGTCAATCTATTGATCCGGGCCCTGAAATGAACAAACCGGTCAAAACTAGCATCTTAGACAATCAAAACGGATCCAGAACATCAAATTTATCAAACAGTAAAGAATCTCGAAAAATGTGTCTTGAAGATTCCCGGTGGTTACACATGCCTCACAAACTCGGCTCGAAGAATGAAAAACATCTCGGGGTCAAATCTGGTCAACAGAAAAGTCAATGGGTCAAAAATCACCATTTAACCCAAGCCAAACACCCATTGAACTTTAATTCTAACCACCACTAAAGTCGTATCCAAACAGTCATTAATTCATATTTTAATAACTTTAAACCTCTAGCCAAACAAGCTTAATCCATTAACTAAAATAATCATCAACTTGCAAACAAACACATTAACCCATCACTTGAATAGCTTTAACCTTGCAACCAATCACTTCTTATCCTCAACTTAACTAAGTTTACACTTATAAACAAACAGCCCTTATCCACAACTTGAATAGCTTTAAACTTGAAGACAAACATTCCTTATCCATTACTTAAATAGCTTAAACTAGCAAACAAACACTTTAAAATCCCACTTGCATGAGTTTAAACCCAACCCAAACAGCCTTTACTCCTCATTTAGAATAGCTCTAACCTAACTAGAATAGATTTAAACCTCAACTTAAATAACCCAACCAAACACCCATCCTCTTCCTCGAAATTAGGTGCCAAATAACCCTAAACCTTGAATCAGAAGGAGAAAACCCTTACCTCACTCCGGTGGCGACGGCTGCACAGCTCCGGCGAATCTAGACGACGCAACCACGACGACGCTCCCTGCTGCGACACCGCACACACGCGACGACGATGCAAACCCATGCAGCTTCAACAGCGCCTCTGAATCGGTGACGACCCGAACTGCAACGCCGAACCAACGATTCAGTCGAAGAAGACGCCTCAGTTCTCTTGCTGCGACGAAACGCGACGACCGGCAGCAAAAACCCCCCTACTAGCGTCGGCGCGCGCGAGCACAGGCTGAAGGTGCGGCGCTTCATCTCCTCATTAGCAATGACGGGCTGTTGAACTTCGACTCAAGCTACGCTGCACAGTCGGCAACTTGGCTGCCCAGAACCCATGAAAATAGACCCATCGACGATGCACTCGAAGCTCCAATACAGAACAGACGGTGACGCTCGAGTTGTTTCCACCAAGCTAGCAGACACGAGGATTGAAGCTCGAGCTTCCATGGATGACGGCGGCACCAAAATCCAAGCATGAACAGTACACATCAGGCCTAGGGATTCCATTTCTCAAGTTGAACTTAAATTCTAAAGTTAAAAGACCAAAATGCCCATCCAAATGAACTAAAACACAACATTGCCATTTTAATTCCAAAAACCACAAATTCTCTTTTAAATAAAAGAACATTGGGGTTATTACAATATTCCCCCCTTAGAAAACTTTCATCCTCAAAAGTTGACTAAGGCTCAAATAACCCAGCAAAACGAGAACACAAAACCCCCTCCAAAACACTTTAACAAGAGCAAATTCATTGAACTTTAAAACTCCAAGTTCTCGATCCAAAACCTGAACAAGCTCATTTCATAAGACAAATTCTCATTTAACTCCAAATGCTCACGATCAACAACTTGGGCCAAGCCTGGTACATACTGATAAAGAATCAACCTGGAACACAATATGCATTGCAAACAACAATGAAAGCAACTGAACTACACCACACTACACCAACTCACTCTAGAATCACAAATGTTCAAACAACTCATGCTCAGTTTAATCTCAAATCCTTGCATTCCCCTCATCGATGCCACTTTTTGAGCACCTGATTAGTAGCTTCAAATTTTGTATGTCTGCAACGAAGATCTGCATAAATTTTATACCCACTCTGACTGAAAGCATTCTAGCAAGAATCTCAATGAAAGTGTTGCAACTGCAAAAACTCAGGTTCTAACAAATTTCTTTGTCAAACTTCGTTAAAAAAGGATGGGTAATTTACAACTCTTGCAGAACAGTGCCTCCATTGGTGTCACTTGGACAACGAACTAATAACTGACATCAAACAAGCTCTTACAAATATGTCCACTTACCCCAACTGCACGAAGAGCATGACTCCCTAACACTCAACAAAATCTCCAAGATTTGTCTGGCTTTCTCGGTCTGATCATCTGTCTGTGGATGAAAAGCTGAACTGAATTTACACGCAACCACAGCCTACCCAAAGGCTCTTCCAAAAGTGCAAAGTGAACCGAACACCTCTATCTGTGGCGATACTCACCCGAACTGCATAACCTCACGATCCCCACCGAGTACCACCATGCTCATTTCTCATCAGAATAATCCAACATCATAGGAATAGAATGAGCACCCTCGATGAGTCGATCCACAATCACCCGTCTCATGGTGAAACCTCTATACGCCCTTAGGAGTCCTGAAATGAAGGCCATAGAGACGTCGTCCCACTTTCACTCTAGAGCACTTAACTGGTGCAACGATTGTGCAGGCTCATGCTTCGGTACTCTCACTTGCTAATAGACAAGCACATAACCTTAACCCAGCAATCTCACTAATCGAAAACTCCATCAGCACAGATTCCCCAGATCTCGGTACTCCTCGGTACCCTTAGGGTGCCAAACGAACGGCGAACTAGGAGCATCAGACAACAACTCAACACTGATCTCTACATCAACACGTACACAAAGTCTGTAACTGATCGACAACTCATGAACAACAACCACTGACAACTGAGCCAACTAAGCTGTAAACTCACCAACCCATGCAACACTACTCGGACTCGCTTATGCCACAACGCAAACAGAGAAACGATCAATGCCACAAATGAAGGAAACTTCTCTACTCTGTGCATCAACAACCACAACAACTTTACGAGGGTGGTAAAGAACCTCGCACTCAAGATCCTTACAAGCTCCAACATCCGTGCTAACTCAAAATCAGCGCTTTCTAGGAAAACAATACTACAAACCTCTTATGATTCGCGAATAACTGCATCCCTATTCGAACAAGCAACGCATATAGGGTCTCTAAGCACACACCATAACTGCAAACTCAAAACATGAATTAGAGATCTGCTCACACTGCTTAAGTTGCCCGGGCCCACATGCTAACACTAACCTCTTTTCCAGCCAGAGCACAACATAGATCCTTTCAGAAGCATTACTGCAAGCTACAAATCCATCTGACCTGTCAGACACTGACCAAACGGTGATGGAAACAAACATCTTCTCAAATTACTAAACCGACCTCACACCCAACTGATCCCATAACGGTCGACCTCTTTCGAATCAACTATGTCATCGATCCTCTACAACTGATGTCGGAATGACCCAACTGCTCACTGCAAAACTCTAACAAAACAATTGAAGTTTCTTGACAGAAAACCACATCGCATGAAGAATACTATTGAATCCAACCCAACTCACACTTAAAAAACTTAACAAGGAAATCATTTTCTCGAAGTGCCAACAAAACTCTTTCTCAACCCTGAACATTATCACAAACTCGTTCAAACAGTTCTGGGACCATCTGGTCGCCGAACCCACAACGTTGCGGTGCACTACACAAGGACACACTGACAAACTGGTCCACCGTTGAACAATTATTGCAACTGAACCTTAAATTTCTTTGATTCCATCATGGTCATCATAAATAGATACCTTACGATGGGGTCATTCCCCATCTCAAACTCGACCAAAAAGAACACTGCTCGGGGAAAAGGCAATCCTGCGAATCTCCTTCGAAACACATCGACGAACTTTACCACTATTGGAACTGAACTGACAGTCAATCCAGAACTCTCTACTCTTACTTCATGCCTTCGAACTAACAACTCAACTTTTGAGATGCCTGAAGAACACTTCCTTATGTTGCTGGCAATCACAACATGGTTCTCTGAAAACCACTCCAAAGAAAGAATCAAATCTAACTCACATGTAGGCAACCATGGGCGACATCTGACGATTCCCCAAACACAACCGGCTAGCTGGACTCGACCTTAAACTCATCGAATCCTTAACCTTGTTGTTGACTCCCAAACCCAAACGGTCTGGTAGTTACAACTTTCTATTTTTTCGAAACAACAATGATAAGTTCCTTGGCAAAGCTTGCAAGTCCAAATACTTTACCTCATCAACCGATACTGCATCATTCCCTTGCTGAGAGTAGGGGAATTGAGCCAACTTTCTCTGCTTATCAACATCTGACAATACGATCCAAGGAACAGATCCTTAAGGTGATCTAACTCGAAAACTTTCGAACCCTCTGGCTTAAAACTCAGCACAGACCGTCACCAGACCTTTGTCTCAAACACTCAAGCGAAACATCATGCCGAACCTCATACTCCTCTGAGCGGACCTTGTGGCGAAAGATCATCTCAAACGATGACAACCACGTCTCAGCTACTGAATAGATTTTAGACAATCCAATAAAGTGGTAAAGATCACGCTTCTTAAACTCTTTGAAGATCTTAGAAAATTCTGCAATTTTCTCGCTGCTCCAACCTGAGCATCTGCAACTGGTGTAGACACCTGAGCAACATCATGCACACTCTGCGAAGCGTCCCTCAATTGCTACTTAGCATGCAAATCGACCAACATGCCATCTTGCGACCCAACTCTTGCATCTGCAACAATTGTCAACACTATTGGGTCTCTAATGCTCCAACTCTAGGCTGCACATTAGGATCGGTGCTCCTCCTGAGCACGAAAGCTCACACTGCTTAACTGCTCTTTAACCTTTGGCAAAACTTCTAATAACTCTACTAGGTATCTCAACACTTTACAACAGTCTCATGGATGTCTCAGTCCCCTCCACAACCTCCAAGCTAGGATGTAAGTGATATGATGCAATAAAAGTGCAATGCAATGCAACAAGACTGATCATACGAAACATGCTACAAAGCCTTAACCTCCCTACTAGAATACCTGATGTCGATTGGCAGTTGAAGACCATGGGGACCAAAAAATAGCCTACAATGTGAGCTAGTCTACGGAATCTATGACTCTGAGCTCTGATACCAACTGTAAGGACCCGACCCAAATCAGGTCTAAGCCTAAGTCCTTAACTCTAAATGCATGGAAACATTATTCTTCACTTAGGGAATGTATAATTAAATCCAAAACAGCAATCTTTGAAAACTAGTTAAAAGACAAGTTTGTAAACCGTAAATTCAATTTAAACAAGCATAGGGTACCCAAGAGTCAAAACATAAAAGCTTGGTAAAACTATTTACAACTTATCATGCCTCTAAATAGTTCATGTAGAAAGAATAAACAAAAAGACTTTATACGAAGTAATGCAGCGGGTCCCATAGTCATCTTCAGCTCCGTCGATCATCCATCTCGGTACAGTCTAGTAGTACCTGTGGGGGATTCTACAATGGAAAGGGTGAGTTTTTGCAAACTCAGTAAGGCTTCCCCAGCTCGGGGACAAACATGCACAAGAATACATACATTAATCAATAAGTATGATCAGCAACATAACCGAAGGGTATACAAAACCCAAGCTCCTGGAAACTAGGTCAAGAAACATCGTTCTTGACGAGCACCCCGCAGAGCGGTCTATAGGTCGTAGACCTCAAGACCAAAAGCTCACATGAGTCTTTTAACTCGAGAGAAATCTGGCGATCTACTCTAGAGGGATCTGGTGAGTCGAGTAACATGTTGGCCCCAGGCCTCGTACTCACGACGAGAGGTGGTGCCACACCAATCACCAAGGAACCATATCAGGCCCATACCACATATCTGGAGAGTGCCTAGGCTATTAGTAGAAACCATCAAGGGCCGTGAGCCTGGCCGGCCGACCATCCATGGAAGTCTTGCAGAGCGAGAGAATATCAACTCAAGCTGGGGTGTGAGCCCGAATATCATCGTCCATACCCACCTACTAGCCTCCTCTATCTGGTCTCCGTTACTTGTTTGGGTCCAAACAAGGAACTGAGCCGTGTATCAAACCTCATGCAAGTCCGTATCAGGACGGTCCCTATCAAGACAATCATGCAAGTCCATATCAGGACAGTCAAACCACATGCAACACGACCATATCAGGCATGCATACGTAAATCATTCATCACTAGACACTAGTCATACAAGAGACAAGACATGAAATGTGTATGCTAACAATGCAATCAAATGCAACATACAATGCACATGGTCATGCTACAAACAAACAAATCAACTAATGCAAATATACTGGCACATGTATTAACCACAGGTCTCCGAGAAGGAGGTAAGGGGTCCCTTACCTTGGCCAAATCCACTACTACACTTCGGAGCTCGTTGAAACCTCCTAACAGTCAATCTATTGATCCGGGCCCTGAAATGAACAAATCGGTCAAAACTAGCACCTTAGACCATCAAAACGGATCCAGAACATCAAATTTATCAAACAGTAAATAACCTCAAAAAACGTGTCACGATGATTCTCGGTGGCTACACATGCCTCGCAAACTCGGCTCGAAGAATGAATAATAGCTCGGGGTCAAATCAAGTCAACAGAAAAGTGAATGGGTCAAAATTCACCATTTAACCCAAGCCAAACACCCATTGAACTTTAATCCAAACAACAACTAAAGTCGTATCCAAACAGTCATTAATTCATATTTTAATAACTTTAAACCTCTAGCCAAACAAGCTTAATCTATTAATTAAAATAATCATCACCATAGAACATGAAAAATATTTTCTTGAATCCCTTATTGTTCTTGCATTAAATTGGGCTCATAGTTTACATCCTTTAAAAGACTATAGTTTAACTTCTCTATTATATAATTGGTAAAGCTTTTTGTAACTATAATTTTGTAACTATGATGTATTTCTCCTTCTTTGTAACCCTTCATTTATCAATGAAAGTTTCTGTTTCCTATCAAAAAAAAATAATATAATCATCAACTTGCAAACAAACACATTAACCCATCACTTGAATAACTTTAACCTTACAACCAAACACTTCTTATCCTCAACTTAACTAAGTTTACACTTATAAACAAACATCCGTTATTCACAACTTGAATAGCTTTAAACTTGAAGACAAACATTCCTTATCCATTACTTAAATAGCTTAAACTAGCAAACAAACACTCTTAAATCCCACTTGCATGAGTTTAAAACCAACCCAAACAGCCTTTAATCCTCATTTAGAATAGCTCTAACCTAACTAGAATAGATTTAAACCTCAACTTAAATAACCCAACCCCATTTCCAAACACCCATCTTCTTCCTCAAAATTAGGTGCGCCAAATAACCCTAAACCTTGAATGAGAAGGAGAAAACCCTTACCTCACTCTAGCGACGGCGGCTGCACAGCTCTGGCGAATCTAGACGACGCCACCTCGACGACGCTCCCTGCTGCGACACCGCATACACGCGACGACGATGCAAACCCACGCAGCTTCAACAGTGCCTCTGAATCGGTGACGACCCGAACTGCAACGCGGAACCAACGACTCAGCCAAAGAAGACGCCTCGGTTGCTCTTGCTGCGACAAAACGCGACGACCGGCGGCAAAAACTCCCCCTACTTGCGACGGCGCGTGCAAGCACGGGCTGAAGGTGTGGCGCTTCATCTCCTCATGAGCAATGACGGGCTGTTGAACTCCAACTCAAGCTACGATGCACAGTCGGTAACTTGGCTGCCCAGAACCCATGAAAATAGACCCATCTGCGATGCACTCGAAGCTCCAATACAGAACAGACGGTGACGCTCGAGTCGTTTCCACCAAGCTAGCAGACACGAGGATTGAAGCTCGAGCTTCCATGGATGACGGCGACACCAAAACCCAAGCATGAACAGTACACATCAGGCCTAGGGATTCCATTTCTCAAGTTGAACTTAAATTTCTAAAGTTGAAAGACCAAAATGCCCATCCAAATGAACTAAAACACAACATTGCCATTTTAATTCCAAAAAACTCAAATTCTCTTTTAAATAAAAGAACATTGGGATTATTACATGATCTTTGTGGACCGATCAATTCAAGTTCTTTCGGTAAGAATAAATATTTATTATTATTTATTGATGATTTTAGGCGAAAAACTTGGGTATATTTTGTCAAGGAGAAATCAGAGGTTTTCAACATGTTTAAGAGATTTAAATATCTTGTTGAAAAAGAAAGTGGTCTATACATAAAAGGTTTAAGATCAGATAGAGGAGGTGAATTCACTTCAAATGAATTCAAACGATTTTGCGAAGAAAATGGAATTCTTCGACCTATGACAGTTCCATACACTCCTCAACAAAATGGTGTTGTTGAGAGAAGAACAGAACCATACTCAACATGGCTCGAAGCATGTTGAAGAGTAAGAAGATGCCAGAAGAATTTTTGGCACAAGCAATTGAATGTGCTGTTTACTTGTCGAATCGTTCTCCCACTAGAAGTGTGTGGAATAAAACTCCCCAACAAGCATGGACATGAAGAAGACCATTTATTGCTCATCTGCGAGTATTTTGGAGCATAGCTTATGCTCATGTACCATATCAAAAGCGCAGTAAACTTGATGATAAGAGTGAGAAACATGTGTTCGTTGGATATGATGCAAGCTCATAAGGTAAGTAGAGATGTTGTGTTTGATGAGGAAGCAACATGGAGTTGGAACAATGAACCAAAAGAATACAAATTTCTTTTGTTTCCTGAAGATGATGATAAACTGAAAGATGACGTTGCTTCTCCATCAACACAACCTACATCACCAAGCACTCCACAACAAGACACACCATCATCATCTACAAGTTCTATTGAAGGGCCTCATCGCATGAGAAGTTTGCAAGACATATATGATGAAACAGAAGAGTTAAGTTAAAGCTTTAATGATCTTACTCTTTTTTGTCTTTTTGGTGATAGTGAACCTTTAAATTTTGAAGAAGCTTCACAAGATGAAAAATGGAAGCATGCGATGGATGAAAAGATGAAGGCCATAAAGAAGAATGATACTTAGGGAACTTTCTACTAGAGGAAAGAAAGCAGTAGGTGTCATATGGGTATTCAAGATAAAGCGAAATGAAAAGGGAGTAGTGGATAAAAAAAGCGAGATTAGTTGCAAAAGGCTATTCTCAAAAGAAAGGTATTGATTATGATAAAGTGTTTGCTCCTGTTGCACGCTTAGAGACCATAAGATTGCTAATTGTGCTAGCTGCTCAGAACAAATGGAAGAATTTTCAGATGGATGTGAAATCAACATTCTTGAATGGATACCTTGAAGAAGAAGTTTACTTGAAACAACCTCTTGGTTATTCTATAAGAGGTCATGAAGATAAAGTTTTGAAGTTGAAGAAAGCATTATACAGACTCAAACAAGCGCCAAGAATGTGGAACAACAGAATCAACAAATACTTCATTGATAATGGGTATTTGAGATGCCCTCATGAGCATTCACTTTATATTAAGACTAATGAACATGGAGATATTTTGTTGGTTTGCATGTATGTCGATGACTTAATATTTACAAGAAATTGTCCAAGTATGTTTGAAGATCTCAAAGCAGCAATGACCAAAGAATTTGAAATGACAGATATTGGGCTTATGTCATATTATCTTGGCACTAAGGTGAAGCAGTCGGAAAAAGGTATCTTCATTTCTCAAGAACGATATACCAAAGAAATTCTTGAGAAATTCAAGATGTTTAATTCCAAGTCTTTCACAACTTCGATGGAGACTGGTACAAAGCTGGCCAAATATGAAGATGGAGATGTTGTAGATCCTTCATATTTCAAAAATTTAGTTGGGAGTTTGAGATATTTAATGTAAAGACCCAACTAAAATATTTAATTTTAGTAAGACTTTACTAGCATGCATGATTAAAAAACTTAACAAGTCTTAGCCATTTATAAATGAAAACATGCTCTTTATTAAAATCAACTTGAAATTCAAAAGGGTAAAACCGTAAGACGTTCTCCTGGCCAGGATAATTCAAAGTAAAATAAATTAAACAACTTTCTGAATTGATACAAACATTTATTAAATTGTTCATGCGGAATAAAATGGAGATAATAAATAACTTGACACGTGTCCCCCATGATCCATCAGCCTCGTCCAGCTCATCCGTCTTGATATACCTCAGCACCTGGGGGGGGGGGGGAATGATAAGGGTGAGTAATCGAGATTACCCAGTAAGAACCCTCACCTAGAGTACAAAAATGCATACATTGGCTCAACACCTAACTAACAACTGCTCTCATTATCCATAACATGCTCAGACTCAAACTCTAAGCTGAGAATCTTTAGGTTCAACTATTTGGGG
>JBBMEF010036470.1:0-14868 GCA_037832685.1 Sicyos baderoa | reverse complement strand
GATCGGATCTATTGAAAACCGAACCAATTAAAAACCGATCCAATGGTTCTATGCTTTATTGGACATTGGATCGGATCCATTTTTTAAAAACCGGAGATTTCGGTTGTCGGATTGATACAAAACCGACAAAAACCAAACTGAAATCACCCCTACTAAAATCTATGAGTTTTGATAAAAATATCTTATCTTTTTGTTATGATTAAAAAATATCTTATCTGGTACGTTATAAAGAAGATTAATATTTTTATATTATTAAAATATACTTTAAATAGGTGGCATATTTGTAATTTAGAGTGTGACTTAAAGGTAGAATCGTCCAAAAAAGATATAAAAAGTAATAGGGAAGGGAAGGGGGAAATAGGAAGCTCGCTTGACCATTCTGAGAGCCCTAAATTGCTGAGTGTAGCAGCGGCAGGGCAAGGTAGAAGGCGAAGATGATCATCCCTGTACGTTGTTTCACTTGCGGGAAGGTAAGCCATGGAAAGTTACAAGACAACCCTCCTCTGATTTTTGTTTTTCTTCTAATTGATTTACATGCAAATCGTCGGCAGGTGATTGGAAACAAGTGGGATCATTACCTTGATCTTCTACAGGCAGACTATTCTGAAGGGTCAGCAATCTCTCTCTTTTTTTTCTTCAAATTGATTTACATGTTTGATTTTGGGTGTAACAAAATGCATATTTTTAAATAGGGATGCACTTGATGCACTCGGCTTGGTTCGATACTGCTGTAGGAGGATGCTCATGACTCATGTTGACCTCATTGAGAAGCTTCTTAATTACAACAGTATACTCTCTATCCATTCTTCCACATTATTATTATTATTTGTTTCTTTACACTTTCCTTACTCTCGCTGTTTCAGCTCTCGACAAGTCCGATACCGCTTAGGCGACGGAGACGAAGATAAAAGAAGAAGCACTTTATGAAGATCCAATGCAGGACCCCAGTTAAGCTATTTACTCTTCAATTGTTCATTAGTTTTAGGAGTTATATAATAGAGCTGTGTATTTGTCTTGTTCAACTTTGTTTTAAAACTATGTGTACTTAGTTATGCTGGGAAGGATTTTCGTTCACTTATCTCTCTGTCTAACAACATTCATTACATGCTATGTTGCCTCAGTTCTAAATTGTTTTTGGCAACCATCATGGGTTGGCTTGTAGTGATAGAGAGCCTCGACAATCTAAGAGGATATCGATTCAATTCATGTTTCTACTTCCTACCTTTTTCGGAAATAATTTTCTATGAATTATTTTGACTTCCAAATATTGTAGGGTCAAATATAGTTTTGGTACACAACTAGGTATGGACACTCACATGATTTAAAAATAGTGTTTAATCGATGTGAGTCATTTGACAGAAACCTTAAATCTTTAGTTTGACTTGTATATTCCTCCCCGTAATACATGGGAATCATTTGGAGTTGTTGTTTGACCTGTATCATATTTTTCCGAATGTAAAAAAATGAAAGAGTTTGTAAACAATGATTTAGTCTAGGCAACGTCTTATGCTTTGTTATTTGACAGGACGACGGACTTAGAAGTTATTTCTAGACTTCAATACCAAGCACGGTGTGGCAGTCCATTGTTTCTATGTCTTTGTTTTTGGTGTCATTTAGAGTAATCTAAGATGATAGACCCTAATGGATCTTAGGACTTGTTTTCTAATTGTGTTTAGAAAAGGGTTTAGATGATCGAAGGCTTGTGCTTCTCTTAAGATCTCAGGTTTGAGATTTACCTTAGACACCGCCCGTGTTTCCATTCTTTAGACGTCTCTTTATACCGAATCAAAACTACGATTACCGAGAAAAAAGAAAATAGTTCTTAGAACAGGGTATGTGTTTCTTAATAATTGTGGCAGTATGCCAGGCAGAATTGAAGGAGTTTCTAAGTTGGTTTTTAGAATGGGGTATATTCTAAGTTGGCCGTATCCAAATCTCACGTTTGATAACCATTTAGACTCTGTTTGATAACCATTTGAATTTTTGTTTTTTGTTTTTGAAATTTAAGCCTATTCTCATCCAAATTTATTACAATGTGTTCCACCATTCTTACAATATATCCCTCTTTTCTTAAGAAAGTAGGAGAATATTAACCAACTTTTAAAAACAAAAAAAAGTACTTTCAAATGTTTGTTTTTGTTTTTAAAAGTTGGTTAGTATCCTCCTACTTTCTTAAAGAAAGATGAATAAATTGTAGTAATGATGGAAGACATTGTAGTAAATTCTAGTGACAATAGGCTTAGATTTCAAAAATAAAAAATAAAAAACCAAATGGTTATCAAACGGAGCTTTAGTTTTGTTTAATTTTTATTAAAATTTAAAATTTCTACAATATGCTCTATTTATCTTACAATATATCCATCTCCCTTCAAGAAAATATGTAAATGCTAACCACATTTTAAAATCAAAAATAAGTTTTTGAAAACTTCTAAATTTTGGTTTGGTTTTTTAAAATATAGATAAGAGGTTAATATTCGAGTAAGAAAATAACCATGAAAAATTAGTTATTGTAGACTTAAATTTAAAAACCAAAAACTAAAAATAAAATGGTTATACATAGAGAACACAAATAAGAAGCAATTCTTTGTTAGGTGTGGTGTGGATCCAATAAAGAAGGAAGACCACATCACCCCTTCGTCCATGATCGTGGTTCTCATCATGCGACGTCTCAATGCTCTCAAATTGATGTGTAATATTATATTAGAATTTTTTAATATATATATCTGTGATTATTTGGACGGTCTAACCATACAATATTTAAATGTTAAAAAAATTGTAAAAAACTGATTTTTACATATGTGTATACCATGAATTGAATTCATCATTGATGCATCCAACTACTTCATAATGATAGTTAAGATATATTAGATTAGAGATGTGCAATTATTAAAGAGTCTACCTTGGGCACATTTAATCCCGCCTAACACTGTGCATGAGTTCTCACGCGCCCGAAGATCGCGTGGAGTCTGTTTTTTTATGAAAATTCTTCTCAACTTTTCTTTCCTAATTTTTTCCTTACCCTTCGTTTTTTTCCATTTTTATTAATTTTACGTTCTTGATAAATTTTATTTCATTTTTTTAGTTGTATATGTATATTTTTTTTATACTTTCCAAATAAATATACTCTTTAATTTTTGGTTTTTATAATTACATTATTTTGACAGTTTGATTACATTTTAATTCTTTTTCTTTTCGATATAATAATATTGAGTGAGAGAGATTGGAACAGTAATCTCATGGTTACTAGGTCGTATAAGATGCAAGTAAAAATACACCACCGTTGGATTAATTAGGATTTTCACTGATGCCGTTGAACTACTTTTTTTTTATTATATATATATAATAAATAAATGCAATATTACCCATGTTTCTTTAAATAATAGTTATAATCATTCATGCATTTAATGTTTTCTTCGACAATTTATACATTAATTTAATTTAATTTTTTATTTTTTTATATGTAAAATTACATTAGTAAATGATTTTATTATTCATGTGTTTTTAAACACATATATCTTCTTGAAAAAATATATACACAATTAAGTAAATGTTTGCCAACATAACCAACAATTGCTCAGGGGCATTAGTGTATGTTTATAGTGTATGTTTAATGACAAAAAAGTCAAGGGTTTGAGTACCCCACCCCACTTTAATGTAACCTAAAAAAAAGTAAATATTTATGACCAATTCATTTATTTTAATTTATTTGATCATATTTATTTATTATTTATTACTTATGTGTATCATTTTCTTTAAACAAGATTTTTTCGACAATGCATATGCATTTGAAATTTATTATATAAATATATATTCATAAATATCAATTTTATTATTCATCAAATTTAAACCAGTTTTTTTAAACAATAATTAAACCGGTTATTTTTTAATTTATTATTATTTATTTTTTGTAACCGGATTTGAGTTTTTCAACTTATTATTATTATTATTATTTTTTATAATTTTTTTGATCCATTTATTTTCATTCATCACATTTTTTTTTTTGGTTTAATTATTTATGATATTTTTGATAATGGCTAAATTTTAAATTTCATCTTAATAATAAAGAAAATGAAGTAAACTTCAAAATGATATTTATGAAAATTACATTAAAAAACTAAATATTGGTCATATCCTTTTTCTAAACTCTAAACCCTAAAAAATTTGTGTGATATTGAATGATACCACATGCACATAGGTAGAATGTATAGGAGCAATGTAATCATAGAGAAGTAGATAAGTCTATGAGCAGACAAGTTTTATCAGAAAATTTTGAGCTGATTGCTTTTCCAATTCATTGTCTGATTGACAATCAACTAATCATTATGAGTTGTTGGTTAAAAAGAGTCTCAGGGCGTGTTTGGGGTGGGGATTAACTTAATCCGGATTAAGTTAATCCCCCTAACACCTGTTTGTTTTGCATGTACGGATTCTCTTTTCTCTCTCTTTATTTTCCTCGTTCGTCTCTCTCTTTTCTTCCTTTGCTCCTTCGACTTTTCTTTGATTTCTCTTCCAATCCATGCTGGTACGACTTCTTTTGCTTTCATTAATGTTAATGTACGTTAAATTTCGCTTCTTTTGGTATGAGATTTGCCTAAGGTTGATTAGGGTTTGTGAAAACGTCTTTTTTGTTCATGCGATTCAAGTTCGATTCCTATGATTTCTTGTGCTTTTTGTTGTAGATCGAACCCTTGCTGTCGATTTCACTAAAAAACTTGCTGTTGTGAAGCTTTTATTTGGATTTCATGCATAAGATCAAACTGTTTTTGTGTGTAGAAATCGGTGAAACTTTGATCAGTAGGGTAGGGTTTATGTGAAAATTGACTTGGTGGGGGTTTGTCAGTAAGATTTCTATCCTACCGGCCGATGATGATTTTAACTTTTTAAATTTTAGTTTTTCAATTTTGCATATCCTATTTGGTGAGCCCGAGTCTTCTTATCTTTTCCTTTTTTACATTTTCGTCAATTACCATGCTTCATCAATTGTTTAGCTATTTTTTCCCTAGCATCAAATTTTTGTACAAGAAATTCACCATTTTATGTTTGAGCTTTTTCATCCAGGTAAATTCCTCATTTTTCTTTTTGCTACTCTGTTTTGTATTTTTATTAACTCTGTTTTATCTTATACAAACCTTCAAAGTTTTTACATTTTTTACAATTATCTTGCACCACTTTTTTTTAGCTTTGTTGCCTCTGTTTCTCTCTGCCTTGTCAATTTAAAAGTTTGATTCATTAATTGATTGCATTATTTGATTTTTTTTTGTTATAAATAAAATACAATATGGATGATATTGATCTCTACTAAAAAATGATTAATCACCCATTCCTGAGGCTCGGTTTGTTCTGGTTAAGTTTATCATTGGTAAATTTATTGGGTTCCTTACTAAAAGTACTCTTCAAACACTATTAATTCAATAATTTTTTTTTTTTTTGAATTTTGTGTTAACAATATTTTTTTTGTTGATATTTTTCAGATGCTGATCGACTCCAAGATTTTGTTGTGAACTAGTTGGACAAATTTGGATTTTATTATGAGTTTGTTATGAACTTGTGGGTTATTATGAGTTTTTTATTTTTATTTGTTGAGGAGGTTACGATAATTTAAATTAGATTTTATTTATTATGAATTTTTATGTTGTATTATTAGAATTTTTAATCAAATTTGATGACTTGATTTTGTAGTGGATTTTATCTAATTTTGTACCATTTATTTTAATCTAAACACGTGCAAAAAAATGATATTGTAAATTTGAAGCCACATAGAATGAATTTAGAAATAATCGATCAAATTAACAATTTCAATTCTTTAAATAAAACAATCTCAAAATCATATTGTATAAATTATGTAATAAACCAAATTGTATAAATATAATTTATATAACAAGATTTATAACTTATTTAAGGGTATAAAATGTAAAAACTTTGAAGCTTTGTATAATTAATGTATTTGTTTTTTAAGATTTATGGCTCTTTCAACTCTAGCTTATTATAAGTTAAAAGGGAGAATAAACCTATTAAAAAATAAGACCGAATAAGTGTTAAAAAAGCAACACATTCTAGGTATTTTCATGTTCTACAATCTAGATATTTTCATGTTCTGCCTTTGTCATTTTATTGTAAATTTATATCAACTTTGTAATTAAATAATAAATGATTTTGATATAATTTGACGTCTCCCTAAATCTGTTGAATGATATAAAATTTGTTATATTTTTTAAAAAAATTAAATACAATATTGAGTTAAAATTGTAATAAATAATAAAATATATATTGATCAAACATATTTATAAAATAAATGTCATATTGATACTACTTAAAACTAATGAAATTTTGCCATTTATCTATTCTTAAAGGAAAAAAATTGAAGAGTAGACCTTTATAAAAAAAAATGCATAAAAAATGATAAATAAAAATTCAGCTTAAGTTAATCATAATCCTTGCACCAAACAACAGTCAGCTTAACTAAATCCAGCTTAACTTAATATGTTCACCAAACACAGATTAACTTAAGCCCTCAGCTTAACTTAATACCGACTAACTTAATTTTAATTCCTACACCAAACACGCTCTTAGAGATCTAAGTACGTGTATTTAGATCGAAGATTTGTGAGAATTTATTTGAGGATTAACTCAACTCCACCCTGGGATGGAGCAAACTAAATAGTCTCCAAATACAAATTCTGTACAACCATTCAAACCCCTATCCAAACCGAGTAGTTTTTTGCCACAACTACTTATAATATTTTTATCAAAATCTATGCTTATGTAACATGTGCTTATGCGACAAACAACTACTCATAATCTCTCAATTCAAATGAGGTTTTATTTTCATCAAATCTCTTATACAACTCAATAGTACTCCTATGATTACGAGCAAAACTCTCCTATACATAGATATGTAGGGAACCCTACATTTTAGGGATGTGGCAGCATTGGGTGCCACAAAAATTATATACTTTATAAAATAGTTTATTTATAAAATAATTTTTTGTGCTAGCTAATGCCACATCCCAAAATGTAGGATCCCCACATATCCATGTAGAGGGGAGTTTTGCTCAATCATTATGCTTCATTTTCACAACCAAACACATCTAAAAAATCATGAGTTTATTTATAATTTAGTAATCATAAAATGCTTTTTCCATTATGTTGTTGAATAGAAAAAAATGATGGCTAAAATACCATTTTGGTCCCTGAATTATCATACAAGTTTCATTTTAGTGTCTAAACTTTCAAAAGTCCAATTTTAGTCCCTAAACTATCATTTTATTACCTATCGAATGCCTAATACATATTTTACTTTTAAATTTACGATATTTAGCTCTACTTTGGTTGGCGAAGATTCAAAATCCTATTAAATATAAAACACAATTTTACAGAGGATTGGAAGGGAGGAAAGAGTTGAGAAATCAAAAAAAAAAAAAGTAAGGATTGGAAGAGAGAAAGGTTGAAGGTCAATTGTTTTGAATTTCAAGCTCTATTTTTTTTCTTATTAAAATTGAAACCCACATATTTTAAGAAAGAGGTGAGATAGATAATAAAGAAAATGATAATAAATTTATTTTATTATTATTATTTTTTCTAACCTAAAAACTACTATAAAGCTTTTAAAAAGTTCAAAAATCAAAATTGAAATTTTGAAAATTCAAAAACCAAAACAAAACAAAAATAATAGTTGAAGGATTAAAGAATTTTAAAAGTTAAAAAACTAAAATAAAACTTCTTGATAGTACAAGATCAAAATGTTATTTTACTAAAAAAATGATTAACCCTTACCTGAGATGAAACCATGAATTTGAGAGTCCTAAAGAAATGGCTGTAAAATAACAACAGATCGTCACCCCAATCATCAAACGGTCCATTTAATGTGTATATGTTGAATTCGAAGACAACGTGGCGAATGAGTATACACTAAAAACTTATCCATCGTAAGGTCACAATTCAATCACAAGCCAACAAACACCTTTTAAATGGAGCATATGTCATTATTATTGTTACAGCCTTTTGCAATCTCTATATTATTAATGGAGCAGCTACGTAGCTTCTCTTTCTTGTGCTCCATCAATTATTTCAAAAGCAGCTAATAAATAATGGGATCTTCTAGCACTAATTCACTTCTTTTCCCTCCATTTCAATTTGAACTGCAAGTATGTGAACACCATCACTGTAATATTTTCTTTCTAAAATAAGGGAGATTATTGAAAAAATGATCAAAACAAGAAAATGCAACTTGGACAGCAGTAGATATATCAGGAACATATATGATTTATTAGCAGTGATATACATATGAATTTGTTCAAAGGGGCTGAGAGATAATTTGTCAAAAAAGCAGTCAATACAAAAGGTTTTAAGGAAATTGTACTTGATAGTTCAATTTTACAAAATAATTACAGATCTAGATAAATTTAAAAATATTTAGCATTCATAGTCAAATATACAATATAAATAATACTCATTATACTGTATTATGTATTAGTTATTCGGTATAAAAAGTATTACTTTATACTGTATATTAACTATGATTGCTAAATTTTTTCAAATTTGCTTAATGTTGTAAATATTTTATCAATTTGGTCTATTTCTCCAAAAAAAAAAAAAAAAAAATACCCAAGGTTTTATTATTATTATTTTTATATAATTTGTAATGGTATGAGTCTGCACACACCTGGATGGTTTTTTGACCCCAAAACATTTAGTTGTCTAAGGACACATGTAAGAAATTACTTTTTAAGTCGATAGCTGGTCACAAAATGAAATCATAATTGTTTGATTCTGTTAGATAATATGAGTTTTACCACAAAATCAATTGACAATGAGAGGAGTAACTCATATTTCTTATATATTGTTATGAGGTCTCAACTCTTTCGGATGCAGATCCTTAAGAGAGTCTTTAAAATTCTCTCAAGTAGGCCAACTCAATACAGTTAAAAAGAAAAAGGTAAAAATAAGTTTGCAATAATCATGAATCCATGGTTCTTATCTGGTTGGAGATGAGGTGTATCCATCGTTTAGATTGCTTGTGCTATTTTGACCCTTCACTTAGATATCTGTGGATAATATTTATTCTCCTGTTTGGCGCTTATGAACAAAACCCTTTTGTTCGGATCTTCTCATTCTCTTTGTTTTCATCAAAACATTTCCATTTTTATCTGTATTACATATGTACTTACAATTCTACATGTGGTTTTATCCAATTGTAGCTAATTGATTAAGCCCTTATATTTTCAATGTACCACTTTGTTCCTTGTTTTCAGTGCCACCCCCATGCCTATATCAGGATGGTACTATATATTACACATACAATTATATATAAAGGCTTAGTTTGTAATTGAGATATCTAATTTATGATCATATATCTCAGGTCCAACATCTGATAGAGAGATGCTTGCTGCTTCATATGAGCCGAGATGAGTGCGTAAAGGCGCTCGCGTACCATGCGAATATTCGCCCTCTCATTACACTTACAGGTCCTCGATCACATTCATTTTAATCAAATAATGTATTGTTTTATGTTATGTTTTTTCAAATTTCTCTCTATAAGCTCTTCACTTGTTGTAACAGTCTGGAAAGAGCTTCAGAAAGAGAACACTCAATTTTTTCAAGCATATTTCCATGCTGTTAATTCTCCCAACCACTTCGGAGGTATGACCTTTTTTTTCATTTCATTTGATAATTGTTTTTTTTTATTTAAGTAAATTATGATTAGAATTTAGTCAAAATTATAATTTTTTCATTTCCTTCATTTTGTTTATTGATTTGAGTTTTCTTTAGTTTGATGAATTTATAATATGATCTTAAATTTCAATCTATTTACAGGTAAATTCCCAAGAAGTCATGTTCCCAGAATAATAAGGAGAAGACAACATCACTGGAGGTGACCGATAATTTGCACTACATATATCGATTGACAGTTTATTTAAGTGGTTTCTACGTAATTAATCAAGTTGTTAGCTTCGTTTGTTATTATTTTTATTTTGGAAAAGAAATGAGGATGCTAAATGTAGAGCATCTAATTTAGACAATCAAAATCCAATTAAATTGATAAAATATGGCGTATTCATGTGTCCATTATAACTTTAATTTCCATATAATATAATGTTGATCTTCCAAAAATTGACTACCTAGCTTATGCTTTTATCTTTACTAATGATAATCAATAAATGACGTTTGTCGTTTAGAACCAAAATCAATTAAATCTTAAAAGGTACATTTGTGCCCATTTAAGGTACATAAAAATTGTGTTATAATAATTTAATCCGTATTTTGGCCTTCCATTAAATAATAACTAGTAGTTAACTTGTAATTTTTCATTTCTATGTTGTTATAACATAATTCTATTACAATAACCCTATTTTATAATGACCTACCTCTTAAATACAAGTTATTTTATAGTTACTTGTATCTCAAATACCTATATATATAAATTATGAATCGAAAGGCTTGTAATTATTTACAGTCCTACCATCAATGCAATGCAAGTGAGAAGCTTCCACGTGAATTCTATGGGTGAAGGCAGGTTGGACTTTAGGGCCCTTCTCCAGCCATGCAATTATTACATCCAACCAAACAGAAATTAAGGACAAAGAAAATAAAACTTACCGAAGAAAATTTAAATATGAAAATAGTAAATGTGGTTGTCCATCAGGTTTAACGCAATACCTTACTATATCCCTTTTCCTTTAGGCTTTGGTCACGGCTTCATTCGGGTTATAGATGACACCATTGTGGTTGAGTTCTTGAATTTCTTTTGAGATATTTATTAGCTGCTTTTGAAATAATTGATGGCTTTATAGTCCTTACAAGCCTCCTCTTTATGTTTACATTTCACTAAAGAAGAGGTTTTTGGTACCATGAAAGCCATTGGTTGCAATAAAGCTTCGGGTCTAAATGACATTTCACTACTACAAAATTGGGATAGGATGTTTGTAGAAAAGTATCACAAACACCCTAGATGATATTTTTTTTGTAATTATTGTATCGCACATCATCTATTGTTTTTAGATGACACTTCAAAAGAAGTATCATCAGTATAATTTAGATGATACTTACCTACAATCATACTTAAGATGACACTTTTTAAGAAGTGTCATGCAAACACTTTTGATGATAATTTTCTACCGTATATACTTTTTAAAAAGTATCATTGAAATTCTTTAAATGATGTTCTCCAACAATCATCAATTCGTTTCAAATGATACTAATTTTCTGTCATATATGAACAATAGATGATACATAGATTAAATCATCAATAACTTAACTACAACACTTCCTTGTAATCAATAAGTATTCAAATATTAAGCAATTCGATCGCAAATTAGAGGAGAGCAACACTTTAGAACAAATTTAACTTCTAAAAGTTAAATTTCAAAATAAAATTTAACTAACTCTTTAATATGAGATTAAAAATTAAAATAACAAAATGATACCTTCAAATATAGGTGAGATTATTATAAAAATCAAATCAATCGAGAATTTCAAGTACTAGAAAATATTATGGACAATTTAATGAAATAAGAACTTTACCATACATTAAAAAACATGATAAAAATTGGATTTTTTTTTTTTTTTTTAAATTTTTTATCATGAAATAATAGTGTTAATAAAGATGAAATGGAGATTAAAAAAAAAAAAAAAATCCTGATAATTCTCTCAAATAAATAAATCCTGATAATTTTATATGAGAGAGAAAAAAAGAGTAAAAGTTGGAATATTGAAATGGCTTTCTAATGAGAGTGAAAAGGCAAAACAAAAAATAAATATTAAAAAGTAGCATAACAAGGATCAAACCTGCCTCAAATAATTAGTTACTAAAGCATTAGCCACTGTACACCATCGTGTTTATTTTTTAGTTCCTATTGTATTCTATACATTTCGGTTCGGTTTGGACTAAACCAAACCAAAATAACAACCAAAAAACGAACCAAAAATTTTGGTTATGCATAATTGAAACCCAACCCAACCCTTTCAGTTTGGGTTGGGTTGTTTGAGTTTATCGGGTCCTCGATTCATTTGTACACTCATAGCCATTATTAACACATCACTCTATTGTTTTAGTTTGAATTACTCGTTAGCGCTACATGATGTCCTTAATGATGCTTTTTGAAAAAAAAAATAAAAGTTAATTATGAACGTCTTACGGGGGATCATGTATGAAACAATTATGCATAAGATTAATATCAAAGAAGCGTTACAACCCACTCTTATCAAATACAAAGAAATGCGAATAAATGTTTGATAAACAAAACAGAACAAAACAACATAATGGGCTACTAGAGCTGACGCCATTATCACTAACAACTTTGTCTACCAACAAACATCATAGTACTAGTTCCTCGAGGTTACATAAGAATAGATATTTTCAGGATCTCATATGAGACCCCGACAATGTTAGAACTCATCTACAATAGCTCCCGCCAGAACCAACATACTTTGCTCAACTATCCATCACTTATTTATAGGCATTTGTGGTTTTTTGCTGATCACGTTTAATCATTACGAGGATATTTTTGAATGAATATTCGATTTCAACAATTTTCCATTCTGGTTCGATGATTTCATGATTTGATATCGATCGAGAAACTTTCCTTCTCTGCCTGCTTTTTGTCTATAATGTGATGCGATGCATTTCTCCTCTGCATATTTAGCGTATCAGTGAAATTCCAAATAACTAAGCATTTTTCTACATGCGTGTGAGTAAATTGATGTACTTAACCGCATTATAATCTTGTTTTTGACATGCATCATATTCATTATTTATCCAAAAATTTAATTTGATATTCTCTAATATAATGAAATGCTGCGGTTTAAGGGTTAAAATAGTGATACAACGCTATCATTCCACAAGAATAGGAAATGAGTGAATTTTGTCTTGTGACGTTGCATTCCCAACTACTCATTAGGACAATCCCTAATGTGGGAGGCATATTGAACCAACGTCGTTGGTTGTTCTAACCTATGCACATAAGAGCACACTTTTACAAGTAAGAGTTCACAACTCACTCATGATTGAGATCATACTAGTATAGGATCACCCTAGTAAAATATTGATCCACATCTACAACAGAATTACTAGACGGATCAAATATTTTTGGTCTAGTTTTATATAAAACTCTTTTGTATAAACACACCACATGTCTCCACACGAACAACCAAGACCAGGTTGTCTACAACGATTGCAAAGTAGGTCGTACCAACTAGGGGTGCAAGCGGTTCGGTTCGGCTTGGTTACTGTTCAAAATCGAAGCCGAACCGAATATTTAAGGATAAAAGGCATATGGGGGGCGTTTTTTGAACTTAAGTATAAAAAATGGCCCATTTTGAACTTTATTCTCAAAATGGGTCGTTGTGTCTTTCTAAAAGACGCAACCAATCTTTTTTTTGGGTTGCGTCTTTCAGAAAGACACAACCACGTGGTCAACACGGTCAAAGCGTGTGCCGAGACCGTGTCGAGCACGTGACGTCAAAATGAACGGAAAGTTGGACGGACGTTGGGTTGCGTCTTTCAAAAAGACGCAACCTCTTTCAAAAAGACGCAACCAATCTTTTTTTTGGGTTGCGTCTTTCAGAAAGACGCAACCACGTGTCAGGCATGCAAAAAAAAAAATTAATACGTTGGGTTGGGTCTTTTAGAAAGACGCAACCCAACCCTATAAAAACCCCCCTAGCGGCACAGAAGAGGCAGAAGCTTAAATAAAAAAAAAAGGGTTTTAGTATTTTGGCGATTTTGGAGTGGATTTTCAGCGATTTGAAGAGATCATTTGAAGTGGATTTTTTTTATTTGAAGAGATCGATGTTTTAAAAGAGGTACAATATTTATATATATATTTTTTAAAGATAATATATATGTTAGTTTAGGTTTATTATTAATATATATTAGTATTTAGAATGTGAAATATATTTACTCATTTTTTTTATGTTATTAATGTATGTTAGTATAGTGTTATTATTTACTTATGATTTATTATGTTATTAATGCATGTTAGTATAGTGTTATTATTTTTAGTTTTAATATTATTGTTATTATATTATTATTCCTTAATGTTATAATGTTATTATTGTATGTTTGCTGCACAACTTTTGTTATTACTATTTTGTTTATTTTTATTATTGCTTACTCTTATAGTGTTATTATGTTATTGTTTTATTATTATTATTATTATTATTATTATTGCTTACTATTATAAGAATATAAGAATACATTTGTTATTCTAATTTAAAAATTTGGAATAACAGATTAAAATTCATAACAATTATGAACTCTATTAGTTTCGTCGTTTACATGAATGGAAACATTGTGAACGGACCAAACGGGATCCACTACGATCAGCCACCTTATACTGTGTTTCAAGCTCCTAGAGACATTGAGTTTCATTCATTCGTTAGTGGAATAAATGAATGGCTTCAAATTCCTAGCAATGTTGAAATTAAAATGATGTTCAAGTATGCGACATCAATTATACCCTTAGATAATAACACATTCAATGTCCTGAAAACAATTGCGGGTTTTGAGGCAATCCACTTGTATGTGATCCGATAACAACACATTCAATATATTGCTCAAGCGGGAGCTGAAATAGAGGAAATAGAAATGGAGGAAGAAGAAACGGAGAAAGTAGCAACGGAGGAACATAACATTGTTGATGATATTCCGGTTACGAATGAGTTAGAGGGCCCTCCAACTGATGATGAAGAAGACGATAGTCCTAATGAAGATGAAGATGAGCCGAACCGTAAAGCAGATGAAATCGTTTCATTCTACAGTACGTTAGATATGAATGTTATTGATTCTCTACCAGATCATGGCATCGAAATAGAGAATCATAACAAACATAAAACATTGAAGAAATGGATGATTTTTGAAAATAAAAAAAT
>JBBMEF010036429.1:0-14875 GCA_037832685.1 Sicyos baderoa | reverse complement strand
AACCCAACCCAACCCGACAATTTGGGTTGGGTTGGTTCGGGTTTCTCGGGTTGTCGGGTTGGTGTGCACCCCTAATTATAGCTACAAGAAATTATCATTTTTTTCTTTTTCCGGGTTTTCTTTGTTATCATTAGACGTAGAAGAAATTAAAAATCATATGGGTAATCTCAAAGAATGGGATCTCCTTGTTTACCAATTTCTCCAAAGCCGCCTCCTCCCCCAGATTACGCGACTCTTCTGTTTCTCGAAGAGAATGGAAAACTAAGTAAGTTGTTTCTGCGGTAGAACGGCCACTGCCGGCTATAAGGGTCGTGGCTTATCAGAGAAATTTGTGTTTCAAAAACAAAGCAATCATTATGTGAAAATAATCCATGGTCAAAAGATTTAAATTAGAAGGCGTTGTGCCCTAATTGATTGATTTGGAATTAAATTAGTTTTAGGTTTGTGGGAATTGAGATTTGGTGTTCTCAATTATTGTAGTTCTTTGCAGATTATGGGGTACACATGAATCAGTTACAGATTATGGATTTTTAAAATTCTTGTAATGGGAGTGAGTAGAAAATGAGAGGGAAGAAAAACGTAAAGAAGGATAGATGAGGTAGAAGATGACTCTTGACTATTTTGATTTTTTTTTTATTATTATTTTGTTGCCAACTCATTAAATTTGTAACCATGGTTAACTTTTTCTTAACTTCAAGGACTATTTTTAAGCTTTTGTTAAAGTTGGGGGACTAAAATTGGACTTTTGAAAGTCTAGAGACCAAAATAGAACAAAAATATTAGTTGAAGGACTAAAATTGAACTTTTGAAAGTGTAGGGACCAAAATGAAACAAATGTGATAGTTGATGGACCAAAATGGTATTTTAACCAAATTAAAATATTGATGCAGGTATATTTCCCATTATTTTAATTTCGAAGAGAGCGGAAAAATGTAACTGCCAATTCTTTTTGTTTGTTTTAAGGCATATTTTTGGTTTTTGTTAGAATCTTTTGGTCCCATTTCCCAAATAGTTTGTACAGAATTTATTTATTTGAGGAGCTGCCACCCATTACTGGTTTCACTCCCTTCTCCTCTTGGTCAGTGGTGAAAAGCACTGCAGAGATTGTGCTCGGCGGCGACGACGGCGGCAATGGCGGACTGGTTCTTGCGCCTTGTTTGCTCGGATTCTCCTTATGTAATTTCAATGCCCTTTCTCTATCTCCCGATCACTATGATTTTTTTGTTGCCATGACTGCATTCGTTCTAAATTGTTGTCTTCATGTGGCGATCGACTTATTTTTGTTCTTCTTAAGTTTGCTATTTGTCTATTTGGTTCATCTTGTAGGTTCGGTAATGTTAACGAGTGACCTAATGGTCCAGAGGACATTAGGAAACTAAAAACGGAAGAATTAAATTTTTATGCATTTTTTTGACTTTCAAATATTATAGGGTCAGTATGTCCCGTAGGTTGAGGTGTGTGAAAGTTCACAAATATAAAAATAAAATAAAATAAAGGTTGGGTAATGTTACTCATGTACTTAATTCATAATCCATGTTTAGTAGGCCATGTCATAGATGACTGAATTTTTAAACCATGTTTAATCGCCCCCTATAACAGGTTACTGAATTTTAAATGCATGTCTATTTGGCCCTCATCGTTAACTTTGTATCTTGATGCCTATACCATCATATACACAAACTTGCCACGTGATACTTAAGCAATCATATAGTGTCGTAATTTCCTTGACATTCACATGTTGTAGGGTCAGAGAGTATGTCCCATGATAATAGTCGAGATGAGCGCAAGCTGGCCAGGACATAGTTATCAAAAAAAAAAAAAAAAGTGTCATATTTAAGCATTAAACTAAAAGAGTTAGTGGTGTAAAGTCTATCAGAAATCTTTGAAAGTGATCAAATAGACACAAATTTGAAAGTTCATGGAACTATTAGAAATTACAACTATATACTGGGCCCATGCATATGAGAGGTGCTATTAATATTGTATGAATGATTGAATATAGCATGCAACCTATTAGCTTTTAAGCTTTTGGAAAAACAGAGCGTGGGTTATGAATGTAGGATTTTCTTCTCAGTTAACACTTCTGCTGCACGGCTGGTAGCTAATTTATACTTGAATAGTATGAAGTTTCTGGGGGCTGATAGTATCTTTCTTCTTTATTTGCAGGTTTGGAATGGACATCGATTTTCTAAGTGTTTTATAAATATATATCCTTTCATGCTAGAAGTTTGTATTAGAGAATATGAGGTTCCACCTCAAAACCAATTGGCAACGAGGGGAGTAACCCATATCTCTTATAAATGCTTGTAGGACTCTCCAGTTTTCCAATGCGGGACATTTGAGATCCTAACAGTTTGCATAGATTTCTCGTTCCTGCCTCTTTTTGGCTTTTAATTGTTCTATCTTGACAATCATTACGACCATAGCTTTTGGGGTAAATGTTTTGACCGTCATTATCGTTGCATTGCTCGGACTTACTCTGAAAAATGATGGAAGGAGACGGAGGGTATATTTTCTTCCCTTATCATTATTCAATATAGAGTTACAAGCTAGTTTCAGTAATTTGTTGGTCAATTGGAAAAATTCATAACATGGATCAAAAGTGCGGTGCACTTGATGGCACAAGATAAGAAGTGTACCACTGAAAAACAGTGACAAAGTAGCTGTTAAATTTTTCTTATGCAACTGACTACTGTTAGTTATGTTATGTCCATATTGATTTCTTGCAAATGTTTCTAACTGCATTTATCAGTGTATCCAAACTTCTTTTTGTACAATTTTCAGAAGAGTCTTCTGGAGAAAGTTTTCTTGCATTACCTTCCTGCCATTGGACTATGCCTGTCACTTTTTGACATGATGTTTATTCTGAGGAAATTGCTTATTAATGATGTTGTTCAATACCATGAGTGGTTATCAACAGGTTCACTATTTGCAATCTGGGTAATCTACCAAACCTTGGATCACTTGTCATTAGTTGTTTTTCATGTTCTGTACAATTTCTTTGTCTATTCTATGAGTTTCATTGTGACTATGTAGACATGCACTACAATCTTTGCAAATTGTTCCAACTATGAACACATCTTTTGCAACAAAATGCTCTGTATATTGTGGATTGTAAGAGCAATATTTGGGATTCTCATTTTCGCGTCGACATATGCAGACATTGAGGTACTTATTTTTCCACCTTAATATACCATTATATTTTGTTATCATCACATTGGTTCTACTTTTAACTATTAGCTTGATTTTTTCTTGCGATCTCATCCAGATATCTAGAATTTGGATCCTCACTCTTCATTTTTAAAAAGACATACATATCTTAAAGTTTGAAAATAACAATTCAAAGTGATATATTTTGCGACATCCAAATCTTATTTAGTTTCCTATTTACTTTAAGATAGCAATATGTTTTAGATGTTTACGACAGTTCAAGTTCTTGTTTGCACTTACCTGTATTCGTAGCTAGCTTTCTTTGTTAGATTAGCACAATGAAAAAATATATATATTTTTTGAAATCAGCACCAAGAATATAGATTTTTCTTAGATCTTCAATGGGGTGTCGAGGTATTATATGACGGATTGCATTCAATACCTGGGTAATATATTTTTTTTTGGTCGGTGGAGTGCTATTAAATTGAGGGAGGGGATAAGAAAGAGTATCAATGGAAAGGTTCTGTATCAAGCTTGGCTCGTGTAAGACTGGTTAAACAAGGCTAATTATTTCGCATTGTTTTGTTTCAAATTTTGGAGTCTAGTAATTTTGCTCTATAGTCCTAACCTGTGAATTATTTTATGCATGTTGATGAACTATGATTTGAATTGAATTATGTAAACTGTTCATTACTAAGAAGAAGTTTTGTTTGTTCAGATACTCAGAACCCTGAACAACAGTTTTATTGTCTTGTTGGATGTCATCTTTGGCACATCAGCATTCATTATCAGATCAGAGCATGCTAAAAGCAGGTATGTTAAGGTGGAATATTAATTGATATATATTTTTTTTCTATATAAACAGGTTATAACCTCATTCTTTGTCCACTAACAACGTTGAACTACGAGCTGTGTTTTGTGGTCAAGACAGAATGGTAATACTAATCACAAGATTCCCTTACAAGTTACAACTTCTTACAACCAAGACTTCAAGATGATACTCTTCCCAATTAACCTTCCCTAAATAGAATCTTCTAGGTTCTAACGGAAACTACAGCGTTTTTTCTTCTTTTAATTTCATATTTTTATGCGCCAAGCAGCCAACAATACAAAAAAAATACACCAGTTCAAAATAATAATATGTAGCTGATTATTAGTTATTACAAAAATCTTTTGAAGTCGATGCAATTCATGAAATGAGAATACTCCAGATTAGTTGGAGGACCTCCTTAGAAGTTACAATTCCCTATAACATGGTGCTAACCTCTCCATGCTTTCCTGTTATTTTTTCTATCAGATCAGACAGTAATATATATGATTCCTCTGTTTTATCACCTTGAGCTCAAACTCTAGCTTTAGTTTGTCATGTCGTCAAGGCCACTAGGATAAAAGGTATTAGGCCGAGGCATTGATCAATGACAACTCTCGCCAATTTATCCTCTATTTTTGTACCTTTTCGTGGGTGCTTCAGACTCAAAAGTGTATTACATTTTATTGGTGCAATCCCAACATAGATAGGAGCTTAACTTCCATTATCATGTGTCATGTTATGTTGGGGGAGAGGGGTGCTCATTCTTGGTCATATCTTAAGGCAGTGGTTGACAACCTCAGATTGCTCATTCGTATGATGATGCGTCATGTAGATTATTGAAATGCTCTCCAAACTTTTATGTTATGTTATGTTATTCACAAGATGGTAATGGTGAAACCATTACAAGACCACACGATTGTTTGAGAGTCCTTGGCCTTTTGAACTAAAAGATCAAGATTCCAAGATGATGTTCTCCAAGATTTTGCTTCCTTTCAACAGCGTGATAACCTTGCCTCCAGTTATTTCTTCATTTGTACTTGTAGACTTGTAGTAAGATGGTGTCAATGACAAAGAACAACTGCGAAATCCATTTCGAAAATGCAGAAAGCACTCTCTCGTATTCTTTCTATCAAATGGCACAATCACACTCTCCTTTGTATCTGTGTGCTTGTCCATATGTGAACGTGTTTATCCATGCTCCTTTTGCACAAAAACATCCCACCACAACTTTTGTATCCCTTCTCTCTTTTCTTGCTGATTCACGTATAGTAGTTTCTGATTATATTGTGGTTTCATATTTGTACAAATATGTGGTAATAATTCAACAACCATTATTATTAAGTTAGAGTGTGCTTATACGTTCTTTGCATGTTATACACATCAATTCTCCACTCAGGAAATCTTTTGATTATTTTGACTGTTTGCAGTTCAATGGAAGATTCACTTCTACCTGTGGATGTGGACCTGGAGGAAAGTCATATGGTGGATAATGTAAGAAAGACCAGTTATCTTTTGCATTCACTCTTTTTCATCTCCTTTCTAATCGGTCGAAATTGTTTGTATAGAAAAATTGCTAGACGATAGGTTCTCCTTAGTTGCATTCAGGTGTTCTTTGCTTTCTATGATCATCGATCAATCTAGACTAACGATGTCTGCTAAGTCCGAGTATTTGTTCCCTTCATTAATTCTCAAACCAATTATTTCTTAAAGACAATTCAAGTAAGTTACTTATTCTTCTATCCTTGGTGCCATTAGATTGGGAACCATATTGTTGTTTCGTTAAAGTTTGCTACCATTTGATGAATATGCCTTTTAACAATGAATACTTTTGTCTCAATGTGAATTATGATTAGCTAATTGGTTATTGTTCTTTATTGGTTTAGAAGGAAAATAAGCAAAGCTGTTGGAATCTTTTGACATTCAATTCTATCACGCCAGTTATGAATGATGGTGTGAAAAAACAGTTGAATTTTGAAGATCTGTTACAGCTTCCACCTGATATGGATCCCTCTATCTGCCACAACAAGTTATCGATATGCTGGAAAGATCAATATTCGAGGAATTGCTCAAATCCATCATTTTTTTGGGCAATCACTCGTGCCTATGGTTGGCCATATGCCTCTCTTGGTTTACTGAAGGTACTCACTTATCTTAAAAGTGGCAGTTTGCTCATTTGTTTGATTGCAATAAGAAGAAAAAAAAGAGGGAATTTTATATTTCAAGGTTTTCATTTTATAGGGATGTAAATATGTAATTCCTACTTCCTTTCCTAGACATTTAAAACATAAGGCTTCTCTGTCCCCCAAATTTAGTTCTAACCATTTTTGTCATTAGCAACCTGCAATAACATCCTATTTTACAACAAGGGAGAAACCAACATAACTTGATCTCATTCATTGACTAGATATATATTTTACCATGTCCAGGTGCTTAATGATTGTCTTAGTTTTGTTGGACCAATGCTTCTCAATCGGTTGATTCATTTTCTTCAACAAGGTTCTTACATCCGTGATTTTTTTTCTTCTCTCTCTGGTTTATGAATATTGACCATCTTACAATCGACATCCTTCTTATTCTCCCCTTTTCCCTCTGCTTCTTCAGGGTTATGCCTTATAGTTCTGTACACTTCTATGTCTTTTTATTATTCAACTAATAAAGTGTTGTTTAGCCAAAAGAAGCAGTGCTCCAGTGACATTATGTATGACCCGGTAACTTAGAGGTTACGGGTTTGAATCTCCCACCTCAATTATAGTTGAATTAAAAAAAAAACAAAATACGTTTGCACATTTTAGTGTTCGCTTCATTAGCGAAGTAGAGGTAGAGAACCATGGGGCAGACATAAAAAACTTCTTTATTACTGCGAATGACCCGTGGCTTGTGTGGTGCTCATCTATCGTGAATACAAAGCTTAATAGTTTAAGAAAGACAGTTTTAGAAAAAAAGATATTAGATGTCATATGTGGAATATTGGGTTGTTCTAATTTTCAGCTCTGAGAGTTTAATCACCAGCATAAATTATAAATTGACAATGTGATTCAATGACATTCATGTTTCTTAATTTTATTTAATCAGGTGGTAGGACATCAGATGGATATGTTCTTGCAATATCTTTGGGCCTCGCTTCTATCTTCAAGTAACTCTAAAATCTTGTTTTTCTTATGCTATTTTCATTGCATCTCATTAGTGATCTTGGTTGTCATTTTTTATTCGTTTGTGATATTTATTTATTCTTGTTGTAAACATACTCGGACCTACCCCTAAGTTGTCGCATTCTTTATATTGCAAATTAACATGATTTGGGCTTCAATTAAAGTGATTATTAAAGCTATCCAGATGTTAATAATGCTTAGAAAAATCATACAACGCACATTCAAGAGATTCACAAACAAGAACGACAAGGGATTTAAATTACCAATCCATAAGGTTTATTTAAGCATACTGATACAATAATACCTATTTAAATCTAATTATTAAATTAAATATAGAGCTAGATAAATTGAAACTAATCATAACAATTCTTTTAAGAGATAAAACAAATTTTAGGATTTAGTAAAATTAGTTCTTCATTTGTTAACAAGAAACTCAACAAACAAAACTTTTCATCGAAATTTGAAAAGATACGATCAGTGTCAACTTTCTGCAGCAAACTTAAAAATAGAAAAGACCTCCCAGTTACAGATTAACTTTGTATGTAAAATTACATGATACTAATATTTCTCTTCTAAAAACTAAACCAACAGCCTCCTTCAACTAGAGTAGTGCATTCAATTAGAGTTAGCTTGATGATAGACTTGAAGTCCTTGGACTGGCATATCCAAAGCACGAAAGAGTACGGAGAATTATGCTTACATCAAACTAAGGAAAAATAACTCATTTTCCATAATAATTGGATAGGTGATTTACACTTGAAGATTTGCTACCTTAGTTTACTCAATTTCTCTATATTGCCTAATTACTCAGTCTTGGACTTGTCCGGTTTCTACATGTCTTTCTTGGAATATTATAGATCAAAGACTCTTACAGGGTGTGAGAAACTAGAGCATTTCATTTACAGGATGAGAAACTAGACAGTTCTTTTGAACAAGTAACGATACCTTTCCTTGTTACATAAGAAAACAATTAAACATGAAAGATAAAACACAAGTCACTAGCATTGATAGTTCATTATTGCAGCGTCTTGTCTAATATGGAAATGTTTTTATGCTTTCCCAAACAAAATACTATTTGGATTCCCATAACAAGAAAAACAACGATCGAATATAATTATATATTGTAATATCAAAAGAAATTACATTATCGATAGTCTTTCAAGAGACCTATGTCTCTCCCAAACTGTCAATTCCAAAATTATCCCCTCCCAAGATCCCTAACTCTCCTATTTATAACCAAGACACTCCTTATTAATTACCGCTTAAATTTTCAGGGTCTTATGAATATTGCATGATTATATTACTTGCAAATTTCTTGTTTATTCCATTTCGCAGGTCGTTTTTAGATACCCAATACACTTTCCATCTGTCCAAACTGAAGCTAAGGTTACGATCTAGTATCATGACCATCATCTACCAGAAAGTGAGCATTCTCCCTCTTATTATTCAGAATTCTAACTTGTCAGGGCAATAACTCAATTGGATGATTGCTCGAAGTCTCCGGTACCTGGCCTAGGGACGGGCGTGGTTACCTTGTTTCAAAAAAAAAAAACTCAATTGGATGATTGCATTGTTGAGAACACGGTGTCTATTTATGATTTGAAAACACTTAAAAGGTGTATTTTTAGGCCTTTGTTCTCTTTACGTTTCATGTTATGGAATGCATTTTGTCCAGAGTCCAGACTTGTTTTGGATTGAAAAGTTTGGGGTTCTTTTGGCCCTGTTTTTAAAAATAAAAGTAACTATTTGTTATTTACTTTTAACTTTTCTAAAATAAGAAATAACTAGTGTTTTTAATAGTTCAACAACATGAGTATGAAATATTGTATGAAATTGTCCCCAAGGAGTGGCATAGTGGTTGAAAACTTGGGCTTTGAAGGTATGCTCCTTTCAAGGTCTCGGGTTTGAAATTCACTATGACATTACTCCTTCGATGTCTCTGGTGCGTGGCCTAGGGATGGGCGTGGTTACCCTTGTTTCAAAAAAAAAAAAAAACAACATGAGTATGAAATTTGCACCTTTGCACCTTCACTTCTAAAAGGAAAGCTCTGTTAATGAAGCCTTCCACCCTTGTGGTGTGCGCCCTAGCGCCAGACTTTCAATTTAAAATTTTTTTTTTAAGGCTTACTCCTCTCTCTCTAAAAGCTCCCTTCTCAACCATAGACTCGCGCTGCACACATCGAACCTCTTCCTCCATCGTCCCCGATAGGGGAAACTAAACCCTCTCCTTCACACTCTTTTACCAAACGAGTCACCAAGTTGTGCGTCAATAATCATGCAAATCTACATATGGGACACACAAACCAACATGCAAGACAGACTCTCATTGCTTTTATTTTTTCATTCAAGTCTAGTAGGCGAAAGAGTATCCTTTTTAGATATTTCCTTTATTGCTTGTAGTTGTAGACAAGTTATTCATCTTATTTAGGTAGTGATGTTAAAGTGCCATTTTCATTGCTTTTATTTTTTCATTCTTGTGACGATTACCTTTTTATTTTCAAAACAATACATAACCTGGGACTGACTACATCTGTATTTTACGTCATTTTTTTAAAGCATGGATTACCTTTATTGTAGTGTCTGTCCATTAGCATAGCAGAACGATCACAATTTTCTTCTGGGGAGATTCAGACTTTTATGTCGGTTGATACTGATAGAACTGTCAACTTGTTCAACAGTTTCCATGATTTGTGGAGGTAATACACTTGTCTTTTGTTTGCATAAAATACAACGTAAGACTTGCGCGTCTAAATATCAATTTGGTAGAGAAAATACTTATTCTAAAAGGAGATTAAAAAAGTAGAAAATCAATTCTATCACAAATATCTTCAATATCCTCCCACTAGTGTTTCATTCTAGTCCTAAATTTATTCTCTTTTTTTTACTACTAAGTTGAAAAATATTCCTACATAACGGGAAACCAAATCAATCAGAAAGTCCGGAAAAAGGTTGGAATAACCCAATAATTAATATCTTATGCCCTGCTGTCTTATTAAACATTTATAGGTGATTTGCTCATGCTTTTTCCACATCTTTCGTAACCTGGTTTGCATTTCTTTTTTTTAAACAAGAAACAAGCTTTTCATGTAGTAAATAAAAAGAAACTAGAGCTTGAGAAACAAACTCCTAAAGGAGTGAAACAAAGAAAATACAAGGATACAAGAATAAAAATACATATGAAAAAAGAAGACAACGGGACTAAATGAAAGTGATAAGAATCAAATATATATTATAATAAAAAGATAATAAAGATACTAGATAACTCAAGTGTTCGAGATACTTGAATCTCTATCTTAATACTTCTCTATGTACCCTTACCTCTTTCCCATCTCTTATTTATAATATAATATGATTATCCTACTCCTAATAGGGTTGATCATTCCTTATCCTTGTAACCCGGATAGACTAGAATAGTCGTTATTTCATTATTGAAGAGGCAATGTCTACTTATAGATTACAAGACAACCCTACCGGGCCGGGCCTACCGGGCCTAAACATATAAGGAATAAACCTACTTAATTATTATATTTACATATAACTTCAACACTCCCCCTCAAGCTGGAGCAAAGATATCTATCATGTCCAGCTTGTTGCAGAGGTAGTTTATACGAGCTCCATTCAGTGCTTTGGTGGGTATATCACCCACCTGTTCCCCAGTCTTCACATAACTGGTTGAAATCAAACCTTGCTGTATCTTTTCCCGAACAAAATGGCAATCAACTTCAATGTGTTTCATTCTTTCATGAAACACCGGATTCGAGGCAACGTGAATAACCGCCTGATTATCACACCACAACTTTGCAGGTATAGCAACTTTCTTTCCTAAATCTCATTCAACAACTGAACAAGCCATACTATTTCACATGTTACTTGTGACATAGCTCGATACTCTGCTTCAGCACTATAACGGGAAACTACATTTTGTTTCTTACTCTTCCATGACACTAGATTTCCTCCCATAAATACACAATATCCCGAGGTCGATCTCCGATCTTCCTTAGAACCTGCCCAATCATCATCTGAAAAACACTCAATATTCGAATGCCCATGATTCTTGTATAACACTCCTCTTCCAGGAGCTAATTTCAAATAACTCAGAATTTGTTCCACTGCTGCCCAATGATCTACTGTGGGACACGACATAAACTGGCTCACTATACTCACATAATATGATATATCTGGTCTCGTGACTGTCAAATAGTTCAGTTTCCCAACCATCTTCCTGTATCTCTCAGGATCGTCAAAGGCTTCTCCTTCTTTGACGAATTGTTGATCTGATACCATCGGAGTAGTACACGGTTTCACACCCAACTTCCCTGTCTCAGTTAACAAATCCAGGACATACTTTCGTTGAGACAAAAAGATTCCCTTTTTACTCCGCATGACTTCAATACCCAAAAAATACTTTAAGTTCACAAGGTCTTTCGTACTAAACTGACTATGAAGAAAAGTCTTCAACGATGCTATCCCAGAACAATCATCACAAGTAATTACAATATCATAAACATATACCACTAATAACACAATCCCACCATTGGACTGACGATAAAACACAGAATGATCTGACGAACACTTGTGCATACCAAACTTCTCAAGAGCCTGACTAAATTTGCCAAACCATGCTCGCGGGCTCTGTTTCAACACATACAACGACTTACGAAGACGAAAAACCTTAGCATTCTCCCCTTGAGCAACAAATCCAGGATACGTATTAGAGCGTTTACCTTTACGAAGGGCAACAGGCAAGTCAAGATCATCAACCGGTAGCAGGTTAGATGACGAAGAATCCACAAGTACGGGGCATGCTTCCGATGGGCGAGGACGCTGAGTGTACACTTGAAGAGGAGACGAACCACGAGGCGGAGAATGATGATTTGACACGGCCAGACCGACACAGTCAGACGAAGATACTAACTCATAAACCAACATATCATCCTCCTCAGGTGGAGGACTGACCACAGGACGAAACGACATATTCTAAAAAAAAGTGACATCAGAGGAAACAACGTAACGATTAGTGCTAGGATAAAAACACCGATAACCCTTTTGAACACGAAAATAGCCAAGGAAGACACACTTTAAAGACTTCGGGTCGAACTTGGTTCGTTGAGGATGAACATCCCGAACGAAACAGGTACACCAAAAGGTCTTTGGAGGAATATGAAACAACTTCTTAGAAGGAAAAAAAATCTGAAACGGAATTTGATTATTCAGAACAGAAGACGACATCCGGTTAATGAGAAAACATGCTGTGGTGACAGCATCGACCCAAAAATGTTTTGGGACCTTCATATGAAAAGACAAGGCTCTCGCGGTCTCAAGAAGATGCCGATTCTTACGTTCAACCACTCCATTTTGAGACGGAGTGTCAGCACAAGACGATTGATGGATAATGCCTTTATCACGAAGATAAATACTAAGAACATGCGAAAAATATTCTCCCCCATTATCAGTACATAATACCTTGATAGACATATTAAATTGAGTACGAACTACAACCTTAAACGCAAAAAAATGTGAAAACAACTCAGAGCGATTTTTCATTAGATAAACCCAAGTAAGACGGGAAAAATCATCAACAAATGTAACAAAATAACGGAATCCCGTTTTGGACACAACATGACTCGGACCCCAAACATCCGAATGAACTAACTCGAATGGAGCAGCAGCTCGCTTATTGATTCGAGGACTAGAACTCAAACAATGAAATTTAGCAAACTCACAAGATTCATAATTTAATTCAAAGACGACAACTTATTAAAATCTGGAAACAACTTTTTCATGACAGACAAAGATGGAGGACCCAACCGACAATGGACTTCAGAAGCAGATGCAACGCTCACACAGGCAACAACTTGGACTGGTTGATGATCCAAGATGTAAAGACCTCCATCTTCATGCCCCCTACCAATAGTCTTAATTGTCCTATGCCAATCAATATGATCTTCCAACTCATTGAAGAGCATATGGTTCTTAATTGTCCTATGCCAATCAATAAAGTTTGAGCCATTCAACTTTCTTTTCGTAATCTCCATCGAGTGAGAGATTACATGCTTGGTTTCACTCATATTTCGCTGAATAAAATAAACTGGACAGCAACAAACTCACGTTTCAAAAAAAAAAACAGAACAGTAACGAGGCTCGGAAAACCTAAAGTAGCTATTAAAAGCAAAATCGAGACCCTACGAACCCCGAAAGAGAAAAAAAATTGGACAGACTTGAAGTATACCTTGGCGCGGACAAAACCTTAAAAAAAATTTCCCGACCAGAGCAACGGCAGCGGCAGACGGTGGCGACCTTCCGGCAGCGATTGCGGCTTCGTTCGGACTCGGATGGAGCCGAAACTTGGACCAGCTTGTAGATCGGCCCCGAATCTACCAGAAACAGTCGGCGGAAAAATTTCGGCGGTGGTGGCGGCGGCGGCGACTTCCTGTTGCAGTCCCGAACAAAACCCTACAAACGGCTCTCCCAAATTCTATCCCGGGAAAGAGAAAACTCAAACCCTGGTTTCTACTCTCTTAGGGTTTTGGCTTTGATACCATGTAACACGGATAGACTAGAATAGTCGTTATTTCATTATTGAAGAGGCAATGCCTACTTATAGATTACAAGACAACCCTAACGGGCCGGGCCTAAACATAATAAGGAATAAACCTACTTAATTATTATATTTACATATAACTTCAACAATCCTACCCATAATAGGATTGGTCATTCCTTATCCTACTCCTAAAGAAGTCTTATCATTACCGGGCCCCCAAAATACACCTTGTTCTCAAGGTGTTTATTACAAAAGAATAAAAAAGAAAATAAAAGGAAAGAAAAAAAAAATCGGTGATTGGAGGTGGCGCCGACGGTGGTGGCAGGTGATCAAAGGTGGCAACAGTAGCCATTTGGCGTTCTTGATCCTTCTTTGCCATTATCACGAGCTTACGTTGCTTCTTTCGTCTCCTCACTCGTCGAATAAATTTTATTTTTCTCGCCCATAATTGTATTCTTTGGTGGTTTCACATTTGTCCATTCTTTCTTTTCTTGATTGACGAATTTATTCTTCTTCGTTCTTGGATTAACTTTTTCACTGCGATGATTTCTTGTCTCAGTTTTTTCTTTCGAATTTTTTCAAAATTGCCGCTTTTGACTATTGCAAATTTTGAAAAAGTGTCTTCTTTAACAAGCCTATTCTTCGAGTAGTGTTCTTTAGTTTCTTCCCACCATCCTCTCTCGTGTTTCACCAATAATAATGCTTCTTGCTCCTTGTATTTAGTCCAGTCTTTTCTTAATTCTTTTATCTCTTTCTTGAAATCATCTACTCATCTCCCTAAATTATCTTCATTTGTTATCCTACCCATAATAGGATTGGTCATTCCTTATCCTACTCCTAAATGAGTCTTATCATAAAGCACCCCAGATAAGGGAAGTATCCTATAGAGAGAAAATGTCAAACTAGTTTGGTGAAGAAATCCATGAGGAAGCTTTCAATCTAGCTAAATAAAGCCTGGTTGGGTTTAAATAGAGATAACCTAGTTATAATATACTGAATTCTTTCTCATCAAATCTCACAGGGTAGAGCTTTGGTTGCAATTTGTTGAATGATGGAATTTAAATTCTTCAAATTCTTCATTTAATAATGAACCCAATATTGGGTTTAAATAGGGATGACCTAATTATAAAAAGAAAATATACTATACAAATAGAGAAACCCCCACTATACAAATAAGGAAAATATATTACAATAGGATAATATCCTTTCTCAATAATATATCAA
>JBBMEF010036359.1:0-14892 GCA_037832685.1 Sicyos baderoa | reverse complement strand
AGTGTTTGATAGAATCTATCAAAAAAAAGTTGCTATATTTGCAATATTTTTAAAAAGTTGCTATAATTCTAATGCATACTAGAAAATTTGTCATACAACCTAAATTCCCTTTATTTTTCTCCTCGATTCAACAAATTCATTTTATTTTTATATTTATTAATTGTTTCTCTGGTTAAAACTTGAATCTTATATTTATTATTTAAAAGATAAAAAGTCATATTTATTTCATTTAAAAAATAATTAAAATGGAGGTATTGGGGATTTGAGTTATTTTTGTAATTACTATTTAAAAAAAAATCATGTAAACATTATGATTACATTTTTTTTCATTTTTTTTATAATATATCTATTTTATCTAAAAATATAATTATTGTAGGTAATATGAAAATATAATTTTTTTTTAATACAACAATATAAAAATAAAATTAAAATAGAGGTAATGTGTCTTTTCAATTTTCTTTATAATTATTATATTTAAAAAAAAAACATTTAAACACCTTAATTACACATCATTAATTTATTAGATTTTAAAAATAACTTAGTTATCATCCTAGTCAATATTCCGTTAACTCACTAACGGTTCTGTTATCTCGAGGACTGAAATTGAGAATTATTGAAATATCAAAGGTAAAAGTGTTGGATTTTGAAACATAGGAACCAAAGTGAAACTTCAACCAAAAGGTAGGGACCAAAATAGTAATTTTTTCATATCTTTTTTTATCAAATTAGTCATACACCGTATATAAACAAAATGTAATCTTCAACCATTATCATATGCATGTAGTGAAATAGATATAAATATTTATGCAAAATATCCTATCAAACGTCCCTTACGATTAGTCCTACATTCATGATTCATGTAGAAACTTCAAACTATAGAACATGACAACAAATATATTTGACTTCCATAAAGTAAATAGATGATTCGAAACAAAAATAGATTACATAATTTCACTTTCATTAAAATTAAAACCAACAAAAATAGATACATAATTTGACTTTACATTTTTAAAGACTTAAAAATATTTTAAAGAATATTGAAAAATAAAAAGTTTAAAAATAATAACTAAACAAATATATATGTCACAGATAAAAAAAAGAAAGTTAAGCTCAATAATCAATTTGGTTAATTGGGTTATTTCAGATTAATTTTAAGTTAATCTTTGATCAAACTTAATCTATAAAAAATTGGGAAAACTTCCTTTTTGTCCTTACTTTTTGGCTCAAGCTTCACTTTGATTCCTATGTTTTAAAATCCAACAGTTATACCTTTGACATTTAACGGAATATTGACTAGGATGATAACAAAATTAATTTTAAAATTTAATAAATTAATGATGTTTAATTATAGTGCTTAATTGATTTAAAAAAAAATAATTACAAAGAAAATTAAAAACACAAATTACCTCTATCTTAATTATATTTTTGTATTACATATAATAATTATATTTTTAGATAAAATAGATATATTGTAAAAAAAATGTAATTATAATATTTACATAATTTTTTTTTAAATAATAATTACAAGAACAACTGAAAAGACACAATACTTTAATTTTAGATATATTTTTAAATGAAATAAATATGATTTTTTTATCTTCTAAATAATAAATATAAGATTCATATTTTAAAATAATAAATAAAAAAATAAACAAATTTGTTGAATGGAGAAAAATGAATACCAGCAAATGAATTATACTTGTTTTTAAATTAATTTTTAGAAAATAAAAAGTTATCATTTTTTTAGAGTATTTTTATTTTATCTAAAAATATAATTATTGTACGTAATACAAAAATATAATTGAGATTGAGGTAATTTGTCTTTTCTATTTTCTTTGTATTATTGTATTTTTTTTATAAAAAAATCAATTAAACATCATTAATTTATTAAATTTTAAAATTAATTTAGTTATCATCTAGTCAATTTTCTGTTAAATCACTAACAATTCCGTTATCTCAAAGGCTAACATTGAGAATTATTGAAATGTCAAGGGTAAAAGTATTGGATTTTGAAATATATGGAATAAAGTGAAACTTCAGCCAAAAAATAGGGACCAAAAAGGAAGTTTTCCTAAAAAATTCATTAATTTGCACCAAATCCAAATAAAAAATGTTTTTAATCCAATTCAAATTGTCAAATTAGAGTTAATTGGTTCATTAAATAGATCATGTACTTTAAACTATTTATCTGGGTTTTGGATGTAAATCCTACTTGAACCGAACCATAGTGTTCTTTGTAACTAGGTGTAGAATTGGGGGGTGTAACATTAATCTTCAAATCAAAATGAATGACTCAAAACTCTTCTTCATCCAATCCCAAACCACAGACAATAGTGATTCCTTTGAATTATGGTGCTTCTCCATTCCTACCTAATTAGATGGTCCCCTTAGTACACTACCACAAAAGAAGAGGTGTCCATTTCTTTGTGGGGTACCCTCCCCTCCAACGCTAGGGTCGACCCCCACCCCCACCCCCACCTTTCCTTTCTTCCTAAGCTTTTATTTTCTTCCTCTTCTCCCACTGATTGGATCCACTCCCTTTTGTTTTGGTCCATACGTGTGTCCAAGTCATGTTACGTTGTTTTTATTCAACAAAAAAGTGGCTATCATTCTTTTTAGATATTAAATAGAACAATCTTTAAAATTTTACATTAATTTTACTACTCTTTTTTAGTCCACAAAGTGTGTGGGGTTGAGGATACAAACATTTAAAGCTGAGAAATATAACAACATAACTAGTTGAATTATAGATTAAAGACTAATATCACCACATATACCACCTTATCCTTATCATTTAGATATTAAGAAATTTCGTGAAAATTAATTTTCTAATTAGGCAGCCATTATAGATTAAACTCATCATTTTAAGCACCCAAAAATCATCTTTGACCACTCGAGTCACTCCATGATGATTATTAAGTCACTTTATGATAGTTAAAAATTAATTAATTTATCACGATCTTGTTTGATAACGTTCTCTTTCTATTTTTTGTTTTTTATTTCTAATTTTTGTTTCGTGTTTCTATTTTTTAGAACAAAAAAAAAGCAAGAATGTGTTTGCTAGATAAGAAATAAAAACTAAAGATAACTCCTTTGTTTTTGTTTTGTTTTTTCTTCTAACTTTTATTTTTTTTTTTTGAAAAAAATAACATAAATTAAATTATATGGCACATTCAAATATTTATAACCGGCTCCAAGTATACTTAAAATTTAAAAAGTATATATAAATATATACAAAATTTAGAATAAATTGAGAAAGCAGCACATTCTACCTCTTGTATTATATTTGTAGCAATATTTCTAAAATAATTCATGTATAGCACATTAGTATTTTTATCCGTAATTAGTAATAGAACTCAACTTGAAGTTCTATCACTAATATAAAATTCAAGTAGTGATAGAATCAGTCTATCACTAATTGAATTCTATCACTAATAGAACTAACCAGTTATAGAATGAGTCTATCATTGATTGAATTCTATCACTAGTTGAACTCAACCAATAATATAACTCAATTTAGATTTTGTGCTACAAATGATTTGGTTTTGATTTTGTGGTATAGATGAAAATATTTTATATTTTTTGTTATACATGCAAAATCCCCATTAAAATTTATATTCATATTTTAATTAAGATATAAATATACAAATTTAATTCAAATAACACAAATATGCCTATTTAAAATGTTATTCGTGAATTACAAACAAAAAAATATTGCCAACATGAATGGTTGCTCAACGGCATTAATGTATACCTAATGACCTAAAATATATTATTGGAATTTCTAAACAAAGTGGACTGATTATTGGGCCAAAAACCTAATTAAGTTTGGGACAACTAGGAAAATAGTTAAATATTGAAAAATAATTGAGACCATGGCTACTAACATTAGACTTTAAATTTATGTCATTTTTGAATTCTATAATTTTTTAAAATTTTTAATAGGGTGATTGATTGACCATTGTACCCCTAAATTTTTTTTTTAATCTAGTTTAAATAAGATATTTTGTAATTACTTTCGATATAGGAAAATCTAAAATAGAATAAATAATTCTAACAAACTTTAGTCAAAATATTTAAAGTTGACAATTTAAACTTTTGAAAATATACGGTTAAATTATAGATTTGATAAATTTTAAATAGATTATTTTGTAACTACTTTTAAATCTAGAAAATGTAAAACATAATAAATAATTATAAAAACAAAAACTTAGTCAAAATAATTAAAGTTGAACTTTTGAAAATATACAAAAGGTATGTGTCTTTGTGTACTTCCTTTGTACTACTAGTATGACTATATGTTTCAATTCTAGCGTTAATATGTTATATGCTATGTGAGTTAGCTAGGACCATTTTTTGTTGTCTGTATATGGTATGTTATGGAGTGTATGTGTACATCTAGTGTATTACTATTGTCCATACTGTATTTTGTGCTCCATATGTACTTCTTATTGTGTTCGAAGATTGTGTTTTGTATAGAGCACTTGAACTTTAGTGTGTGGTGCATTAAACCCCCAGTTGAATACAATTTTTTTTTTCAATTTTAACTTGTAGTATATTATATGTTATGTGAGTTAGCTTGTTGTCTGTATATGATATGTTATGTAGTGTATTTGTACATCTAATGTACGGTCATCGTCCACACTGTATTATGTACTTGATATATGTGCTTGTTTATTGTGTTCGTAGATTATGTGGTGCATTAAATCCCCCAGCGGAATACAAGAATTTTATTTTATTTTTCAGGATGACGACTACATGTGATGATACTGTTACGTTGATCGAGACCCTTCAAGATCAACTTATGTTGGAAGAGTGGGAAAATGAGAGGAAGGATGATTGAATTATTCTTGAATGAAAGTGGAAAAAAGATTGAATTGTTCCTGCAAATTAGAATGATCAAAAGTTTTACCTGGATCAGGATTGAGGAATTGTTTGCTAGTGCCTTTGATCGAACGTGACTTGGAATCGGTGCCAACAAATTGGGAAGTTCGACCTTTGATCGAACGTGACTTTGGACCGGTGACAACAAATTGGAAAGATCGACATCTTGTTTTGTTTTGTTTTTATTTTTTCTTACTGATACGTTTGATCGACATATTTATTATTCTTTTTTTTTGTGATATGCAAACGTTCAGCCAACTCTCCATGATCTTAAGGATCTATGCCTAAACTAACTATTTAGTTTTTGCAATATTAAAACATAAAAAGTAGTTAGTTAGCTTAGATTTAGGAAAAATACTAATTTTCTCACTATTATTTTTATTAAACAATTAATTGGAAAAAATACTAAAAGGGTATTTTGTTGGAAGAAAACATTCATCTCTCCTCCATTTTTTTTAGCCATCGATTTAAAGTCTTAGATAAAGTAGTCATGCTCTCTATTTGTTCTCTACATTAGCTATTTTCTACTATTTTCCATTAAGTTTTCTTTTAACATAATAAAAGCAAATAACTTTTCCAATAAAAAAATGATATAGAATATCAATAAATTTCTTTTGAGAATGGAGCATCCAATCAAAACATGGCATATTATCTAACTACACCAAAGCCTTACGATTCCACTTCCATGTAAAGAAAAGTGAAAAGTGCCCTTTTAGTTTTACCTTTTGGGAGGGATTTTATTTTGGTCCCTATATTTCAAAATTAAATACTTTGGTCCCTGACATTTCAATAATACTTCATTTTAGTCCTTGAGATAACAGAATTGTGACTGAGATAACAGAATGTTGATTAGGATAATGACAAATTTAATTTTAAAATAAATTAAATTGATGATGTGGTTACTATGATATTTTATTTTTATAAAAAAATAATAATTAAAATAGAAACTCAAAAGACACCTACACAAGTTTTAAATATTTTTAATCATAAAAAAGAGGTGGCAAATAAATAATAATAATAAATAAAATAACCTATCTTCTTTTACCTCCATTTCACCCCTCCCTACAAGTCTGTAATTTTCAGAAGAGAAAAAAAAACCCTTCAATTTGTAAAACAATTATTGAAAATCTTGTAGGAGGGGAAAAAATCCCATGAATTCAATCGAGTTAAATAACAATCTAGTGAATTTGGGAACGATAAATTGGATGAAATTTAAGATATAGAGGAAAATACCTATAACTCCACTTCGCGGCAAGAGTACAATGAATTGAAATTGGTGATGAGGAAGATGAAGATGGAGTGAGAAAACTCTAATGAACAAAAATGTTGGAATTTAATCTCTTTTATTATTGAAAGAAAGTTGTACTCTATTTTTTTTAACTTTTTTTTTACAGACTTGGAGGGAGGGTGAAATGGAGGGAGAATAAAGCGGAAATGAAGAACTTAAGAGAGAAAGGATGAGAAATGAGAATTGATTTCATTGATGTTGAAATGAAAAGATGGATGCAGAATATAAAGAGGCTATTACAATAACTTGCCCTAACTGAGATAACCGAACTTTAACTAATCAAGTAATCTTGCAACTAATTACAATTACTCTAATTAAGCATTTAAAGTAAATTAATCAGTACACATCAGCTGAATATCTCAGCTACTCCTAATACATCCACGAAACTATTAGATGAACATAATGAATAGCTTGGATAGATACCAAACACACCTCATTCTAATGTGCCTTTTTAGTCCCACTTTGCATATTGCGATCATCTGGAGATATGACATTAAGTTTGGCTGCAAAAGGATGAAATCGAATAGCTGAAAGAGGCTTAGTGAGGATGTCAGCTACTTGAGCAAACGTTGGAAGATATCTGATCTCAAGTTGTCGTTTCAGAACTAAGTCTTGTACAAAGTATATGTCAATCTCCACATGTTTTCTGCGAGAGTGAAGGATTGGATTTGCACTTAAATGCACTGCACTTAGATTGTCACACCAGACAATCGGTTTCTTCACTAACCGAACCTTCATATCTTTTAATAGAGTGTTCAACCATAACAGCTCAGCAGAGACATGTGCAAGACTTCTATACTCAGTTTTTGTGCTTGATCTAGATATGATACTTTGTTTCTTAGCTGCCCATTGAATTAGGTTGCCTCTGAGAAACACACAATTGCCCGAAATTGATTTTCTGTCATTAGGATCAGATGCCCAATCAGCATCCGCATAACCTTCAATCTTCAGATTCTTTGGTTTTCTAAAAATTAATCCATGTTTCATTGATCCAGCTAGATATCAAAGAATTCTTTTAACCGCTTTCCAATGATTACTTGTAGGAGCATGCATGAATTGACAGACTTTGTTAACACTATAAGAGATCTCTGGTATTGTTAGTGTCACATATTGTAAAGCACCAACTGTGCTTCTATATAATCTCACATCAACATATTTCTCTCCTTGAACTCCAAATAAGACACTCCCACTTACCATTGGAGTAGAAATCGCTTTTGCTCATTTCATTTATGTTGTATGCAATATATCAGCAATATATTTAGATTGAGAAAAGAAAAAAAAAAAAAAAAAAAAAGACTTCCATCTTTAATGTTGGACACTTCTATGCCAAGAAAATAGCTTAACAATTCTAAATCCTTGAGAGCAAATTTGTTATGCAGTTTGTTAACTATATCATCTATAAAAGGAGTAGAGTTCCAATTATTACTAAATCCTCTACATATATCAGAATGTAGCATGGTATACCATTCTTATAGTACACCATCATTGACAAATCTGCCTTTGAACTTTCAAAACCAAGAGTGTGAAGAAAAGAACTGAGTCTTTCAAACCAGGCTTTAGGTGCTTCTTTTAGTCCATATATAACATTCTTCAATTGACAAACCAGCTGATTATTTGAGGAAGAAATCATACCTGGAGGTTGAGCCATGAATACTTCTTCTTTAAGTTGACCATGAAGGAACGCATTGTTAATATCAACTTGTCTTAGTTGCCAATTCTGTGCTAGAGCTAGAGTAAATAAAACTTTAATTGTGTCAGGTTTAACAACTGGACTGAAGGTCTCTGTATAATCAAGATTTGCTTCTTGATTAAATCCTTGTACCACTAGTCTTGCCTTATATCTGGCAACAGAAACATCAGAGTTGCGCTTAATTTTAAATATCAGGCGACATCCAATGACCTTCTTATTAACTTGAGGCTGAACCAAACTCCATGTTTCATTTTTCATCAGTGCTGCATATTCTTCTTTCATGGCATTCACCCATTGTTTACTCTTCAGTGCCTCTTTGACAGATGATGGCTCAGTCTCAACATACTCAGTTACAAACACTTTTGTTTTACGAATCTCATTCTTCCCTCTTGTAGTCATATTGTGTTGGTTAGTCACACATTGACTTGGTTCTGAGTTTGAAAGTACTTGCATATTAGTAGATGGGAGATTAGAAACTGTGGTGTTTGGAAGGGATTGAGTCTCCATTGAAGATGGACCAAGACTCAGACTATCATTCGTATTTGAAGAAGGGATATTGAGAGGGGGTGAATGAGTTTCATTTACCGACGTATGTCCTATTGATTGAGAAGAGTCTGCCTATTAAATACAGGCAAGGACACATGATTACTACTTACTGCAGCAATTTGAACATTGGGCTTGAATAAAGTGTTTGTTGACTGTACAGAAGGTACAACCAATTTATTTGTGACTTGACTAGACGATAGAGAGGACGAGGTTGTAAGGAAATTAGCCGTCGGAAACCTTGTTTCATCAAACAAAACGTTTCTTGAAATATACAACCTGCCACAAGCTGACAGACATTTATAGCCTTTATGACTTGTACTATACCCCAAGAATAAGCATGGTACAGATATGTGATCAATTTTATGACTATTATAAGACCTCAGGGAAGGAAAACAATAACAACCAAATGTTCTTAGAGTTACATTGTTTGGTTTGTAATTAAACAATTTTTCTAAGGGAGCTAGCTGATGTACACTTGTTGGGTAATCTATTTATTAGATGATAAGAGTTACATTGTTTGGTTTGTAATTAAACAGTTTTTGCCTTGTCTATTAGCCTAATTCAGTTGATTCAAAGATCCATTTGAAGTATTGTTACCTGAAGTTCTTGAACCCGAATGTGTTGTAAGATGAACAGTTGGACCAGATCCATCTAAATTGATAGAATGATTTCGAGCTATCCTATTTTCTTGAGCAAGAAGTAGAGAATACACTTTTTGAAGAGCTGGAGTGTCATCTTTTTCAGCTATTACAGAGACAGTAGAATCAAATTCAGATCCCAACCCGCTAAGAGATGCATAACATGATCTTCATGAGGTACCTTTCTCCCTGCTGCTGCAAGTAAATCTACCAGATTCTTTATCTTTGTAAAATATTCTTTTAGCTTCACATTTCCTTTTTTCGTATTCTCTAGTTTTGTTCTAAGATCAAGAACTCGAGCCAGATTTCTTGAAGATAATCTTTCGCTCAAAATTTTCCATACCTGGGCTATTGTCTCATAATTTATCATCTCAGATAAGATCGAATTGGACACTGAACCCAGCAACCACGCAACGATCAAGCTATCTTGTCTGACCCATACTTCATATGCTGGATTTACCACTCGTTCTTCACTGGAATTTGATGAACTTGCTGCACTTAGAAATTTCTCTGGTATTTCATCTTCTTCCTTCATAAATTTCAGTAATCCATGCCCTCCAAGTGCTGTGGTAACTTGTAATTTCCATTGGAGGAAATTCTCTTCATCTAATTTGACTGTAGAAATCTTGCTTCCAACATTAACAATCTTCTCATTTGCATTCATCGATACTAGATCAGAATGGCTCATCTCCGGTGATGATTCCATGGAAATCGCATCCAAAATCCTTAGTCCTTTAGACTTTTGTGCTCTGATACCATAAAACGAAAATGAAGAACTTGAGAGAGAAAGAGATGAGAAATGAGAATTGATTTCATTGATGTTGAAATGAAAAAATGGATTCATAATATAAAGAGGCTATTACAACAACTTACCCTAACTGAGATAACCGAACTTTAACTAATCAACTAATCTTGCAACTAATTACAATTACTCTAAATAAGCATTTAAAGTAAACTAATCAGTATACATCAGCTGAATATCTCAGCTACTCCTAATAGAGAAGAAGATTGGTTATTTTATTTAATTTATTTGCCACCTCTTTGTTTAAAAATATTGAAAAATTGTACGAGTGTTCTTTTAATTATTTTTTTACAAAAATAAAATACCATAATAACTAAATAATCAATTTAATTTATTATCAAATTAATTTTGTCATTATCTTAGTCAACATTTCGTTATCCCACTAACGATTTCGTTATCTCAACTTCTACTTTATTTAATATTACTTCCATGAGTGTCGTCTTGCAATTATTTAAGACTTCTTTTGCAAAATAATAATAATAATAATATCAACAATTAGACAGTGTAACATACAAAAAAAAAAAGTCAACAAAAACAGATTACTTTACCGATATCTAATTCAGTAATCAAAATATTACAAGTTCGAATCAAAATTTGTTTGATTATCATATATTATTTTATCTGATGGGCCGTAATAAAAATAAATAAATAAATAATACTTTTATTGATGGAAGGTAAGTTCTAATCTAAATTATTAAATGCATTATCTCAAAAAATGAAAATTATAAAATCCAACCATTCTTTGTCTTGGTTTTCATTTTAATATTTGCGATTCAACTACGTGGATATTATGAACTAAAAAATAAACGTGGGGTATTATCTTAAAATAGGTCTTCCATCTCCTTATTTTAATGATGTTTTAGTTCTAATTTTCCCCTTTTATTGAAATAAACCGATTAGTTAGTTGTTAATCATTTAATATTGTTATTATTCAGTTCAATATTCTGTTGGATTAGTTATCAGAAACTTCCCTTGTACACTTTGTATAAATAACTCTATTCTATTCAATGGAAAAATGACTTGATACTTTTCCCAAAATTTCTCTCTATTATGGTATCAATTGAACAAAATTGAAAGATTTCTTCCATAACCACTTTTTCTTCGTCTTCGATTTCGCCTTCGTCTTCTTCGATGGAATCCGTCCTTCCTCAGAATCACGCGTCTTCTCCGATGAATCAATCTGATTCTTCTCCAGCAAACCTATCTGATTCTTCTCTGGCTTTTCTATCTGCTCAATTTTTGGCTCCGATGGATTCTTCTCGGAGCCCATACTACCGTACTCATCACGATACGTCAAACCTTGTTCTGGTTTCTAAACTGCTCAATGAAGATAACTATCTCACATGAAGCCGATCAATGTTGCTCGACCTCTCCATTTGCAACAAACTTGGCTTCGTTGACGGTACGCTTCTTCCTCCTACTGGAAACGCTCTTGCAGCTAGGAGTCGTAGCAATAATGTTGTTGTTGCGTGGATTTTGAACTCTGTATCTTAGAGTATTTCTGTGAGTATCATGTTTACGAACTCTGCTAGAGCTATATGGCTAGATCTTCAAGAATGCTACCAATGCAAAACCGGTCCACGGATCTATCAATTGAAACAACGTCTCGCGAATCTTGTTCAATGACAACAATCGATCACAACATATTTCTCTCAATTGAAGGTATATGGGATGAATACATCACGTATCGACCTAATTGCAGTTGTGGACTCTGCACTTGTGGGGGACACAAGGAGATGTTCACGTTCTTCCAACTTGAGTACCTGATGAGCTTTCTGATGGGACTAAACGACTCATACGGCCCTGCACGTTCGCAAATCCTTCTTATGGATCCACCACCATCAGTCACCAAGGCTTTCACACCTGTTGCTGAAGAAGAACAACATCGATCGATTCTGATACTCTCCAACTCTCCTGCTATAATACTTGTAGTTGAACAATCTGCTCCTAAAAGTTCAAAGAATCGCAAAGATCGGCCAGTATGTACTCACTGCATTCGTATCGGTCACACTATTGACTGCTGCTATCGTCTCCATGGTTATCCCCCTGGATATCAGTCGAAGCCATCTCAGTCTTCGTCAAGCAACACTTCCTCTATTTCGGCTCCAATGCCTGTTACGGCTGTTGCTTCCTCAACGGCAAATGCTTCTTTGTCATCTCTCGACTTTGCTCAATGACAGACGCTCCTAACTCTGTTACAGAGAAAACTTGACTTAGCCCAACCAGAAACATCAGCATCAGTCTCCCACATTGCAGGTATGTTTTATCATACCATGACACACTCTCAACCATACTCTTCATTATCAACCGATTGTTGGATTTGGACTCGGGTGCTTCAGCACATATTAGCTGCAATCGGAGTCATTTTACCTCATTGACTCCTGTTAACACATCTGTTGTTTTACCTGACCAAACAATAATCCATGTCGAATATTGTGGCACTGCTTCGATTTTTGGATGCTTACATTTAAAGAATGTGTTATATGTCCCACAGTTCCAATTTAACCTCGTTTCCATAAGTTCATTAACCACTGATTCATCCTTGCTAGTGAAATTCTCTAATGATTCTTGCATCATTCAGGAAAGGTCCATTTCGAGGATGATTGGCAAGGGTAGGGTACACAATGGACTCTATATTCTGGAAGATCCGCGAGCCACCACTATAGCTTCAATCCACAAACCATCTAAGGAACTTTAGCATAGCCGCCTAGGACATATTTCTGATTCTAGATTACTTACTCTTAAAAGTACATTGCATTTTGATGTTCATGATGTTCCCTGTTATATTTGCCCCATGGCTAAACAGAAACGTTTATCTTTTACTTCAAATAATAACATGGCCTTGAGCCCATTCGATTTGATTCACGCTTACATCTGGGGGCTACGCACCAAGTCTGATGTTCTTGATATAGTCCCATCCTTCTTTCAACTCATCTTGACTCAATATGGAAAGTGTATTAAGATGTTTCGGTCAGATAATGCCCCTTAACTCACCTTCAAAGAGTTCTTTCTCAAAGAAGGAGTCATACATCAATTTTCGTGTGTTGCCAGACCTGAGCAGAATTCGATTGTCGAGAGGAAGCACCAACATATTCTTGATGTGGCCCGAGCCTTATACTTTCACTCTCGGGTACCATTAACTTTTTGGAGTGAATGCATATTGTCTGCAGTCTACCTCATCAACCGAACACCATCACCTCTACTTGATTGGTCCACTCCCCATGCCAAACTTTGTGGAGATGTTCCTCACTATTCTCTCCTCAGAGTGTTTGGTTGCTTATGTTTTGCTTCCACCTTGTCACATAACAGAACTAAGTTTGAACCTCGAGTCGTTGCAGCTGTCTTTGTTGGCTACCCTCCAGGAATGAAGGCCTATCAACTTTATGATATTGGCAAGAAGAAGTTTTTTGTCTCAAGGGATGTAGTATTCCATGAACATATCTTTCCATTCCACTCAATCACCAACATCAACGAGCAACCAGATGTGTTTCCTGACATTGTTCTACCAAGGTGCATTCAAGATATTGATTTCTCTCCTGCTGCTCCTTCTCTATCTTCACCAGGCAATGGCCTTAATCCACCCTTACACTGCCCTGTTGATGATGATTTACAAGGTACTAATACTAGACAAACTTATGGTGAATTTATTACTTCTCCCATGCTGCCAAATGATTCACATATTGCTTTGTCAAATAACCCATGTGTACACACTCATGACTTGCCTAATGAAATACATGAGCCACTTTCTACACAATACCTTGAAGATAATTTACCTACCAATAACCCACCTAACCTTCTGATCTCTACAGAAGTGCCAACCACAAGAAAGTCATCCCGAACACATAAGCCTCCTAGCTACTTAAAAGCCTACCATTGTAGCCTCCTCACCAATACAACCATTCCATTTCCATCAACACATTATCCCATTCATCACTATATCTTTTACGATCATCTATCCCTATCCTTTCGAGCTTTCTCTATTCAAATGACCACCCATTTTGAACCTAATATTATCATCAAGTCGTTTCCCATCCTCATTGGCAAGATGCCATGAAAGCTGAACTTCAGCCTATAGAAGATAATTCAACTTGGAGTGTTGTCCCTTTACCTCCAACACAAACTTCCATTGGATGCAAATGGGTTTATAAAATAAAGCTCAAAGCCCATGGATTGATAGAGAGATACAAAGCCCGCCTTGTAGCAAAGGGGTACACTCAAATAGAAGGCTTGGACTATAATGAGACATTCTCCCCTGTAGCCAATATTGTAAATATTCGCATACTCCTCACAATGACGGTGTCCGTAAATTGGAAAATCATCCAACTAGACGTGAACAATGCTTTCTTACATGGTGAGTTATTTGAAGAAGTGTACATGGACCTCCCATTAGGCTACATACCTTCTACAAACAATAATACTGTTGGTCGTCTAGTTTGTAAACTCCAAAAATCTCTATACGGGTTGACGCAAGCATCACGACAATGGTTTGCCAAGTTTACAGAGGTTCTTATATCCCTTGGCCTCACACAATCCCGTGCTGATTACTCCCTGTTTCTACAAGGACAAGGATCATCTTTTATAGCACTCCTTGTCTATGTTGATGATATCATCATAACCCGAAATAGTACCCATGGATCCTCTACTTCGTTTGAAACAAACAGGAAATACATTGGACGATGTTTCGGCCTATCGACGCATCATTGGAAAGCTTCTATATCTCACCATTACACGTCCGGAAATTACATTTGATGTGAATAGGCTAAGCCAATTTGTATCTCAACCTTGTCAAGAACATATGTCTGTTGTACAGTACTTGCTAAGATATCTCAAATCTTCCCCTGGCCAAGGATTATTACTCAAGCCCTCATCCTCTTTTCAAATCCCTGTGATATGAATCACACAACCAATCCACTACATGTACCCGAATGACCTATTACAAGTAGCAAGGCAAAGAAGATTCAAGAGACATATATATTACATCTTTAAAAGCTTGCCAATGCACAAGAAGAGACAAAGCCTTTTCAACCCGAATTTATTTACAACA
>JBBMEF010036338.1:0-14898 GCA_037832685.1 Sicyos baderoa | reverse complement strand
TCATACAGGTTCTTCATCTTTGGATCACTTAACTGACTGTCTATGATTTTCTGCTGAATAGACGGCTGAACAGTCAATCACGGCTGTAACCTCTCCTACTAACACTGCAATGCCCGCTCTCTCTAGATCTTTTCTTATAAAGCTCTTCGGATTCAATGAGGCTGCTGAATGCGAAGTCTTTCTGCTCAACGCATCTGCTACTACATTAGCCTTACATGGATGGTACAATATTTCGCAATCATAGTCCTTAACAAGCTCTAACCACCTCCTCTGTCTCATGTTCAGCTCCTTCTGAGTGAAGAAGTACTTGAGACTTTGGTGATCAGTGAACGACTGGATTTTGTGACCATACAAGAAGTTCCTCCAGATTTTCAAGGCGAAAACCACTGCTGCCTACTCCATGTCATGAGTCAGATAGTTCTATTCATATGGCTTCAACTGTCTGGATGCATAAGCTATAACTTTCCCATTCTGCATCAGTACACAACCCAACCGGAACTTACTGGCATCGCTATAAACCACAAAACCACCTGGCCCCTCCGGGACTGCCAACACTTGCGTTGTCGTCAGGCTAAGCTTCAACTGAGCGAAACTGGAATCACACTTCTCATCCCACACAAACTCAACACCCTTCCTGGTCAACCTGGTCAATGGTGCTGTTATGGCAGAGAAATCCTGAACAAACCGGCGGTAGTAACCAGCTAGTCCCAGAAAACTACATATCTCGGATATTGTGGTCGGTCTGGCCCACGAACTAACAACTTCTATCTTGGAAGGGTCTACTGCTAATCCCTCCTTGGACACAACGTGTCCAAGGAAAGCTACCTTCTCCAACCAGAAATCAAACTTGGAGAACTTTACAAAAAGCTGATTCTCGCTCAGAGCTGTCCAAATCTGTCCTAAATGCGAAGCATGGTCCTCCTTTGTAACGGCCCGAGAATTCGAATCGTCGTATTAGGTAAGTTGGCTGTTATTATTCTCGTAGATTCTTGGAACCTTCGGTTTTTGATCTATTAAAGATTCGGTTTCTTGTTTCAGGTACTCGGGATTGTTCGGTGTTGTAATTTAATGAAAGGATAAATTGTATTTAGTTGTGCTCTTGGTGGGGCTTGAAACCATGCCCTTGGAGTGCTTGTTGGGTAAAGGAAATTAAAAGATTTAATATTACCGTCGCCGGGGCTCGAAGGGGGGGATCTATTAAGTAGTGATTTTTAAAGAGGGCTTTGGTTGGTTAAAAGAAAAGAAAAAGAATTAAATTTTGGAAGGGAGAAAGAAAAGAGTTTTTCACGTATTGTGATTCATCCTTGGAGTCTCCTTTTGTGATTCCACCTTCCAAAAGCCAGCAACTTCTTCGTTCAATTCCGCTCGGTCACCAGGTAAATTCGCTACGCTTGATTTCCGTTTCTGCGTCCTTGGTTCTCGATCTCAATCTGACTGTGTTATGGATTCGTTCTTTTTATGCGTTCTTGGTTCTTGATTTCGATCACCAGCCCTCATCGATCACCAGCCCTCATTGATCGTCAGCCCTCATCGATCGCCAGCCCTTCATCGATCGCCCAACAGCACCTAGCCAGCGCTGTCGAACGCGCCTTGCGCCTGCCAGCAGCAGCAGCTGCTCGATCAACGCCTCGCTGCCAATCGTCAAACTCTTGCATGTCTTGTGCGCCCGTGTTCGTGGTAGCAGCAGCATCGTTCCGCTCGTCCCAGCCGTGTCCTTGCTGCAACGCCAACGCCAACGCGAAGCCAATTGGCAGCCGCAGCAGCGCCGATTGTTCCGAGCCGTGAAGCAGCGTTCGCCTTCGCTTGTGTCGCAGCAGCGAATCCGTGAGCCACAACAGCGTCCGCTTGTCTCGGCTCGCTAGCAGCCCTTTCGCCTTGCGCCGCGGTAAGGTTTTAAGCCATGTTTAGTTGTTTTAGCTCCTGTCCATGTTAGATTAAGGGGTTGTTTTAGTTAATTCGAACCTTGTTGAATGTATGCCTTGTGCCTTGCTAGGTGTTTGGAACCCTTGTTGGCTTCGTTAGGAAATCGTTTAGGGATTTCACTCTAGCTATTCTAGTAAGGATTTCTTCTGCGGTTCGTGGACTCTTCGTTATGATCTAATAATCTATTGTATGCCAGACACTGATAAATGTATGATTGATTGAATTGCATGTTCGTATGCTTGTATGTATGTTCTGGTTGTCATTAGTACCATGTTAGGCTTCTATTGATAAGCATGCTTTATTATTAGTTGCTCTCATCTGGTAGTACTTAGCTAACTGGGATGCTTTATTATTTGTGGTTCCACAGGTAACCAGGACCGGCGGCAATGATGATTGGAGAGGCGTCGAGTGGATCATGGGTCGTCTCTGATAAATAAATATTATCATTTTGAATAATATTTCTCTAAGTTCATGTTTAGAAGTTTACTCTCATGTTTAAAGTATTTCATTCATTTTAGATGGAGCACGGAGCTCTTAGTTGAATTTTAATGAATAGACATATGCAGTTCTGTTGGTTTTAATAAATGCAATGAATGCCTTCTTTTAAAGTATCTCTGGCCAGGGAAGCAAGTTATTTAAATGTTTGTCTTAAAACAGGTTGCTGGAAACAAGGACAGGTTTTAGGAAACTTTGTTTAAATTTTTAGTTTTAAATTTGAACTGCTTTATGCTCATTCACTTTATTTATTCCGCATCTTCAAGTCATGCATGTAGTAAAGGCTTAGATTTAGGCTCATTTTGGGTCGGGTCTTTACATCCATCACAAAGGCGACTACTATCAAACTATTGAATTTCGAAGAACTAAGGATTGATAGAATCAATCAGCAGGGATTGATAGACATCCTCACAAAGGCAGCTACTAAACTATTGAATTTCGAAGAACGAAGGATCGATAGAATCAATCAACAAGTATTGATAGACATACATCACAAAGGCGACTACTATCGAACTATTGAATTTTGAAGAACGAAGGTCAATACAATCTTGACTAAGGATTGATAGAAATACATGACAAAGGCGACTATTATCGAACTAACGATTTATAGAATCAGTCAGTAAGGATTGATACAAATCCATCACAAATGCGACTACTATTGAACTCTTGAATTGGATTTCAAAGAAGGTTATTATTCTTTACCTGTTGGGCTGGCAGGAACGAAAATATTATTATCGTTATTATTCTTGAACTCTTGAGCCGAACAATGGAAGAAGAAAAAGAAGCTTCGAAGCTGCAGTCGTCGAAGAACACAGGAAAGAAGAACACCGAAGACGCGCCTGAAGGAAACGATCGGAGAAGAAGGGAGAAGAAACAGGGGCAGGCGCGAACGGAGAAGAAAGGAGACGATCGGAGAAGAAGGGAGAAGAAGCAGGGGCAGGCGCGAACGGAAAAGAAAGGAGACGATCGGAGAAGAAGCCGGGGAAGACGCGACCGGAGAAGAAGGGAAGAAGCAAGGGCAATTTTGACCTAAAAAAAAAGAAAAAGGAAAAAGTTGCTATATTTACAATATTTTTAAAATGTTGCTATAATTCTAATGTGGGGCACGGAATTTGCTATAGAGTGCAAATTTCCTTTACTATTTTATTTTTTTAAAATAAAAAAATCTGAGTTTGAATAATGATTTAATGGCTGGTTTTAAAATATTTAAAGTAAATATTCATTTTTTAACGAAATTAGTATGTTTATTAAAATAAATATATTTATATTGTGTAAAAAAAGAAAGAAAATGATTTATTATTTATTATTTGTTTTTTTAGTATATTTAAAACTATAAATTTTTAGAAAACAACACACCCGAAAATTAATAGATGCCAAGTGTTAACAAAAGATTGCACACTCGAGTCTCGACCGTTCTAAGTAGCAGCAGCCGCATTTGCCTCGTCATCATAACCGCAAACGTGACAGCTGGCAATTAGATAAATCATGTAGACGATCCAATGGAAAAGCCACCGTACAAATCAATAACATCCATATTAATGTTACAAAAAAAAATTAATAATAACATCATATATATATATATATATATATGGAATGGATCGATGGTATTTGGTTTGGTGCACCAAAAATTGATATTTTAGGGTTTAGGTTCTCATTTAATGGATGTTTTTTAGCACAAAAATAGATTGGTCAATTTGTAATTTGAAAAAATTGAAAATATTGAATCGATTTCGATTTTCATTTAAAAAATCACTAAAAATTGAACCAAACCAACTAATATATATTATCAATCAATCCTATAAAATCATTTTTATTCCATTATTTAGAAGATTTTCTAAACTCTAAGGATAATAAATGTTTTTTTTTCTTTCAAACGTTAATATATTTTCCCATAAATTTTTTCAAACTTTACCTTTTTTTTCATACTAGTTGTGATTATCTATTTGAAACTAATTTACTAATAAAAAAAAAATCGGATGCATAGATTAAACTTGTTGATATTCAGATCTTTCTCATTCATTGATAAGGTGAACGAATTAACCATCGAAAACAAATCACTTTTATATTGGGATACCTTATTTTTAAAGAATTAATTAAAAAAAGAGGGCATTAGGTCAGATCTAAAACAACGGTTCTATATTTTATTAGACATTTGATCAGATACATTTTTTGAAAACCAAAATTATCGGTTCGGTGGTTGATTTGGTACAAAGTCTGACCGAACTGAAATCACCTCTAATCTCATTGATCTATCTTATTTGATGTCATATTTTAGATATTGTTTGATGATTATTTGATTTTTTTTTATCACTATGATTATTTGATTTTTATTCATAAAAAGTAAGCTTATATTTTTAAATTTTCATATAATCATTTATATTTCTTAATAAATTATTTGAATTCTTAACAAAAATTAAATTACAAAAGCAAGGTTGAATATAAAAACTATGAATCAATCTATAATTATCTACTATAAAATAATTTTATTCTTGACAATTAAATGATGTAATAATTAATGTATGTTTAGAATTTTATAGTATTTTTGCATGAAAGTTCTTTAGATTTTTATAGTATTTCTTCAATTGGAAAAATATTTCAGTCAAGAAAAATAAAAAGATGAACAAAAAAAAAATTATAAAAGAGAAATATAAAACATAACATATATTTATCTCAAAAAAAAAAAAAAACATAACATATATGGCGCTATTTTATTATACTTGAAATTTGAAATGAATTGTATATAGAAACAATAACACTATAAAAAAGGAAAATATAAAAGTTCAAAAATAAAATCTAAAAATAACTTTTATAAACGAATGAAAATAAATAAAAGTGATAAAAAGGGAAAGAGAGAGATTCTCTGAACAAGATAAGTTACAAATATAGTAAAGATAATTTTAGAAAACAAAAAAACAAAACAAATATAGTTAAGATTAAAAAGAGTACAAAATACGATTAATACATTAGGAAATTAAATAATTAGAATCAAAAAAAAAAAAATTAAAACCGTAAAGAAGGAATCCGATCTGAATTAAAACTAATTCTAAGATCTGTTTGGGGATTACGGCCAAAGTATAGACATCTTCTGGTTTGATTTTATTTATTTTATTTTATTTTATTGAAACAAACCTCCATATCTATTTAAATAAACATAACATAATTAACATGACATTCATCCCATAATGAAACCATCCTTTTTAATCAAATTCTTCACTAAATTTTGACAGTGCCTCAAGAAAACTCAGAAAGCTACCAAAGTAAGAAACTTTTTTCTTATTATTATTATTAATTTTTTTTCAATTTATGGTAATTATGTATATGAAATCAAACAATGTTGGGCATGAATTTGCGATCTGTTTTTGTTTTAATTTGTATGTTTTATTTTGGATTTTGAAGAACAGGGTTCGGAGATTTCTGTAAAAGAAGGTTGAGCAATAGATTTTATGTCGGGTTTGTTCATATTGGCTGTCATTGGAGCTTTGTTGCAGCTCTGTTTTTATTCCTCTGTTTGCTTCTCACTCTGCTTCTGGCAGAGGTTTTTTCTTGTGCAACAATCTTTCTCAATGCTTTTGAGATTAAAAAGGTTACATTAATTTCTATTTTTATTTTATTTCTTTGATTTCTTATGTTTATAGCACTAGTAGAAATTGGGTTACGAAGCCCGCCATGAATAGCCTTGACATCGAAAGCTATCGATGGCGGAGAACGAAACGTGCCGTCATCATAACTGACCGCCTTCAAAGGCTTTCTCTAGTGTTTTTTGATTTGATGTTGATTTGTTTTTGTTTTTGTTTTTTTTTTTGCAGGACTTGTTCTGGAATAAAATTTTCTTGGGTTTTTCCTATGAAACAATTTATACGTCGAGAATATTTTGATTTTGATTCTAATTGATTCTTTTCATTTGGTTATACATTGCTCTGTTATTATTCATCTTGATTTTAATTTGAGATGAGGTATTTGGATGAGAAGAGGAGAAAATCCAAACAAGTGCCACAAAATTTCTCTGAAATCTTCAAAATATTGAGAAAAGTTCGAGTGATCTGCAGCGATCCGGATGCTACTGATTCATCTTCGAGCGAAGGTGAAGGAGAATTATACACGAGAAGAACACGAATTAGGGAAAAAACCCGAATCATGCACGAAGTCATCTTGCCACTAATGGAATCCGAGAGTTGCTACGAAAGCGAAGACCCCGCGTTGAAGCAGGCGAAGGCTCTATTCAAAAGCTCCAACACTCGAAGATCATCCTCTTCGAAATACAGAGGGGTGAGACAAAGAGCTTGGGGCAAATGGGCGGCCGAGATTCGAGATCCATTCAAGAAAGTCCGCGTTTGGCTCGGTACTTACAATACTGCAGAAGAAGCTTCTCGTGCTTACGAGTTGAGGCGGATGGAATATGAGGCCATGGCTATTGGTAATGCCGCAGCCGTGGTGCAGCCGACTGTTTGTTCGGAGAGCGCAACATCGTCCTCCATCACATCGGTTCTCGAATGGGAGGATAGCGATGATTCGATCAAGTCGATCGAAGAAGGAACAAACACGAATATGAACCATGTTCAAGATGGGGAGGATAGCGATGATTCGATCAAATTGATCAAAGAAGGAACAAACAATGTTCAAGATGGGGAGGATAGCGATGATTCGATCAAATTGATCAAAGAAGGAACCAACACGAATATGAACCATGTTCAAGATGGGGATCAGGTTAATCCGTTGATGGATGAAATTGAAATCGGTTTAGGTAATGAATTTGATTCATTGTTCATGGGAGATGAAATCTACATGGGTTTAGAGAATGAATTTGATTCATTGTTGATGGGAGATTTGGACAGTGCCAAGAATTTTGGATTTGGCAAGGATGAAACTAGCATTATTGATCCAAATTGGGATTTAGGGAATTTAGATGAAATATGGAATGATGACATTTGTGATATTTCCTCTTGGCTTAATGATCCTGTCAACATTAAATGTTCTTGAATATTTGAAGCAACTTAGGAGTTTTGGTTTTTAATGGTTGTGTTCATTGAGAATGTAGTTTTGAATTTTTGTGTTTTCTTGCTCTCCAAGTAAGAGCTTTGAGATGTTTCTTCTTTCTTTCTATTTTTGGTGCAGATTTGAAATAAGAACTTTCTTTCATTTTTTTTGCCAATTTTACATTTTATTGTTGTTGAACATTTGTGGGAGTATTGCACCAACAAAGTAGATGATATTACACATTTGTGATAGATTTAGGATGTCAAACATTATTTTAATCTACATCTTATTATTTAGAGGAAGAACAAGATATAAAGGGGTATTTATAGATATGATCATTGTTGATATCTAAATTGCATGTGTTATTTTTAAATTTTCTATTAAAGAACACAAGTTAACAAGTGTATGACTCATGAGGATGGTAGCTTAGAAGTTGTGAATTCTTTAGGAAGATTTGAACTAAACCTTTCTAATATATATATTATAATATAGATGAGAGCACATGTAGGGTGTTACAAAAAATTGTTTCAACAAAAAAATGTGTGAAACTAGAAAGTGACGTATGCCTTAAGAGTCTACTTCCTTATTTATAAATAGGTAAATATTCATTTATAAGAATTAGAGAAGAGAAATAATAAATTCATACTTAAAATTTCTCCATATTTAAAAATTTAGAATTATTTTTTTAAAAATAAATAGTTGCACTCATGTACAACTTGGTCAACCATTGATTTAAGGAATAAACAACTATCCATATTCAAAAAAATAATACTAATAATTTTCCAAAATATCTTGTCTTCAAATAGTTAAATAAAAAATCTAAAAATCTAAATTTCATCATCTAGCTTTGATCTATACAACACACTAGCATCTCTTTCAAATTACTATTCTTTCTCAAATTCATTGGTTGCATTGTTACCTTTTTGTTATCTCGTATTGCAAGAAGTCACATATCTTTTTGTTACTTTCACATGTGCACTTACCACAAATACATGAAGGACGATAGGTCTCGTATTCATCCCACAAGCTTTTCAATCTAGAAAAATATGTTGTGACAGGTTGTTGATCTTGAGTGAGGACGGCAAGATCTCGTTTAATTTGAAAGATTCGTGGCCCATTTTGGCGTTGGAACCTTTGCTTCAAATCTTCCCAAATTTCTTGTGCAGAATCCGTGAACAAGATACTGGAAGAAATCCCTTTGGATACAGAGTTAAGAATCCAGGATACGACTACATTGTTGTTGCGCGTCCACTGAGAGAGAGCCGATCCTATTGGTTTAGGAAGGGTGCCATCAACGAAACCCAATTTGTTTCGAATCGACAAGCTTAATCGCATTGCACGGCTCCAAGTGACATAGTTGTCATTGGTAAGAAGATCCGAAACAAGAGCTGGGTTAGAAATGTCGTTCTGGTGTAAATAGTAGGGGTTTGATGAAGGTTCAGTTGGCGGAAACGATGGTTCTTGAACGGGTGGTTCTTGTACGGGTGGTTCTTGTACAGAGGAAGCATTATTTGGAGAGGGTGTTGACATAGTGAAGGAAGGGGGGAAAGGAAAAAAGGAGAGGAAAAAAAAAAAAAAAAAAAAGGAAAAAAAAAGTGGCAGAGAAAAAGCTAAAGCTCTGATACCATCTTACAGTTCATAAATGGGGAAATGAGTTTTTAAAACTCAGTGCTTTATTCATTAGGAATGACAACATTTATATAGCTTTGGCAGAGAGCTAATGTAGATAACAAACTGACTATTTATAGATAATACAACCATATTCTATTATTATCTATTAGAATTTTCACCAAATTAGGGAAGAGGAATAACAAATACCAACTCTTCCCGATTCAAACCGCCTCTGACTCTTTTTAACATGCATACCTTGTACATATTAGTACATATGGAAGAACATGAGACAAATAAGTTACAATTTAAAAAAAAAAAAAGAAAAAAGCAAAAACAAAATTTAGTAAATATCGCGAGGGAAACGTAATCCCTTGATGGTAAGGATTTCATCTGGAGTCTCAATAGGTTTTAATACCAAACATGCTCGTAGATTAACAATTATTTGTATATGTGATACATCAAATATTAACTGAAAAGGATTTGAGAAGACATGTCTAGATCACAACTATTCATCTTTATAGTTCTTCCCCAATTTTATGTTATATACAAATTTCTTCTAAGAGAAATTATGAATATTCATAACTTTTTATTATATTTATTATACCTAAAAAATCCCCTACAAAATAATACTTAGATGCTTTTTAGTGATAATAAATAAGTATAATAATGAAAATAAAATAGCAATAATTAAATAATGTACATGGCTTGTTCTTGATTTGTTGTCACGATTAAAAAAATTATAATAAGCATAGTTTAACAAAATTAAGTTTGGGATTATCCACGCAGAAGTTTTTTTTCTTGCGTAATTCTAATCGAAACTCTATTCTAATATCATTTGAACTACTATTATGGGACAACTCAATTGGTTATAGAGGGTCTTAGGTGCATAAGTCGATAGGTTCAAATCTCATGGTGACCAATTATTTTAGGATGAAATTCAGAAACCTCGAAGAAGATAACGGGTGAAAGTTCTAATTTTTCTTGTTCTTTTCAATTATGTTTTTTTCCAAAATGATTTCTCTTTTACTCATGCAAATCTTAGACCGGAGAAAAATCGAGAAAAAAACAAGTTGAATTGAAAAGATTTTGTATAGAGAATGGATCGAGAAAATTAACTATTAACGTTGTACAAAAGTAGAATTGAAGGGTAAAATTAAAGAGATGTTCACGTTTTTCAATAAAATTTTTTTATTTCAACATCGTGTCAAGTACTATATTATTTCTCTGGTTGCTTATTAAATTTTCCTTTAAGAATTTAGTTTTTATTTAGTACAATGTAAGTAAAGATATATGTACTATCAAATCTATATTGTTCATATTTTATTTTCCAAATTTCAAATAAAATAAGAGTAACCATGGTTAACAAAACAATATGAAAGAGTTTAATATTATTTAATTAACGAATAGATTTTTGAATTGTTGGAAATTTAGGTATTGTTTATTTAAATATTTAAAACTTTGCGGGTGGTTAGAAATAAATTTAAAATTCATTTTAATTATTCACACAAATTAAAAATTACTAATAAGAGTACAATAGTCTATTGCGGTTGTTTACACGAGATTTTGATAGTTAAATAAAACCGAGACACGTGTAAATTAAGAATTTATATTTTATATTGATTTAAATGTATGTGAGTGTGATGTACAATCTCTAATATTTATTCTTTGATTATTTCTCTCTCATATACAATTGTCTTAAAGGCTTTATAGCTTATTCTTAAATTTGACTTATCTCAAGGGCTTTGTAGTTTGTTATTAAAGTTAACTTGTTTTTAGGGCTTCACAGCTTGTTCTCAATATTAGATTTGTCTTGAGAATTTTACAACTTATTTTTAAGGTTGACTTGGTTGATGTTGGATCGAGCTCTGACTTATTGATATATTTGGATGATGCTTTGACTTGTTGATCTTTAGATCGGTCTCATCTCTAACTTATTGATCTTTGGAATGGTCTCTAACTTGTTGATATGTTTTGATGATCTATCTTTGACTTGTTGATTGATCGATTTGTTAGAGCCTTTGTCGTTGAGTGTTTTGGATGGACAATTGAATGCTCTGAGTTCTCTTTGCCTCGATGATTTGAAGTTTCTGAATCTTCAGTCTATAATTTTCAAGCCAGGGTCAAGTCCAGGTCCTTTGAAAATGAGGGAGAGCTCTTTATTTATAGAGTTTTCATGAGTTTGTGGGCTTGGATTTTATGGCCCTTTCGACCGAACTCTTGAATTTGAGTCTTATAGGTCTTTGGGCTTGAACATTAAATTTGAGTGCTATGGATCTTTGAGTTTTATCATTTGGTTTAAGATTCGTGATTCTTTGGGCTCATTACATGAGTTTAGGCCCAATATAATTTGACCTAAGTTCCAAACAAACTAACTTTCAATTTAATTAATTTTGGGATAGTTATGGATTTGTAATTAACCGAATATTTAATTAAATTTATTTATAGATGATAACAATTTTTGGCATAAATTTCTTAGTCAACAACAGTCTTATTAATTACTTAATAACTAATATATATGTAAAAAGATTTAGACACATTTGTTTAAATTTTTAGAATGGCCGATATTTGCTTAATAATTATCTTCGACTCATAGATATCCCATTCTAATATGTATGCGAATATTTAAATCAACACTAATTTCAGAAAAAAATAATCAATTTAATTATTTACATCTAATTCCACCTCACAATACATTGACAAATAATAATAATAATAAATGAATAAAAAAATCTTTTTTCAAATGATTTGAATGCTTAATTTTCCGGTTACTGCATTATTTGAACTATACTCGTGTTCATAACAAATATTGTTATTTTGATATCTTTGATAGTACGGGCTAGCTTGTTTACAATATCAACAACATTCATTTGAACGTGAAAGAAATTTGTAGGAAATTAATTACTAGGTAGGTAGTCATTTTTAATTAAAATGAAATATTATTTTAGTTCAAATATCTTTTATTTAAAATGATTTTTCATGAATAATAGTGAGTCAAAAAAAACCTGTTTGAATGTCAAAAGTTTAGAAAAGCATTCAATATGGCAAAAATTTATTCATGGTTAAATTAATGGACATGATATCGATGATAAAATTGATTGAAAATAATAAATTAAATATCTTTTTGAAGTTTTATAATTAAAATAAAGATGGTAGAATTAATAAATAAATAATTTTTCAACTAATTATTTGATTTATGATTTTAAAAATGATTACAAATTATTATTTTATGTTGGACCGGTCTTAATTGACGGGTGTCAACAAATTTCTAGCTCAAACAAATATTCTTGAAAATAAAAATTGTAGTTTTTAATATTATTGAAAATCGTTATACTTCAAGTTCATGGCTTAAAATATATATATTTTTTTATTCTTCTAAAAAATAGATTTTTTTGTAAAGTTAAAAATTAAAAATAGATAAATCATTAACTCATCATTATTTTAAAAAATGCTACTTTTTTCAAACTGATCTACTCTCAGAAATTTGAACAGAGATAACTGTATTTTAATTTTATTTTGGAAGTTATTATTTTTTTTCTTCTTCCTTAGATAAAAAGAAATTGATAGAAATACCTAATCAAATAGATATTTTTCTTTAATAATTAACTCTATAATCGAAACTTAATGAATGTTTTTAATGAAAATATTAATAATATTTTGTTAAGGTGCGCACAAATTGATCCGTATAATCACAAATATCAAATATGTATATTAGGTGGAATTTTTTTTCATGTGAATTCTCGATTATCTTCGGTGGCATACTATTTTCCAGTCCAGCTCTGCCTATCTCTAACTCCTTCGAAATTGTTAAAAATTAAGTATAAATATTGTTCTACCGGCCAACTTAAAAAATTCACAAAATACAATTTTAAAAATGAATTTTTTCATGTATAATAAAAATGAGTTAAAAAATTGCATTTATAGCACATTTTTATCAAAACTTAGTTTATAACAAAATTCCAAATGATTGAGTAGTGATCGAGTTCAATCACCGTAATTGATTGATGAGTTCAATCACTTAACAAACTGATTGAGTTCAATCACTAGTTATTGATTGAATTCGATTGAGTTCAATCATAAAGAATAATAGAGGGTTCTAAAGTTGTTATATAGTACAAATTCTTGTTTTTTAAAAACTATATTCCATTTATTCAATAAAATTTTGAATTAAAGATAAATAAATTATTTATTTATTTAAACTAAACAAATATATATCTCTAACCTATCAAAATTAATTGTGATTTGTTCCATTAAAAAAGGAATTTGATTTTAGTTAAAAGTGTATGAAATTTAGCAATGTACAAAACATAGCATTGAATATAGGGAAAATAGATAGATAAGGAGTGGAAAATAAGAGGGAAAGGGGAAGAAAAATGAAGGAGAGAAATATAAGTTTAGATTTTTTGTTAACATAAGGAAAGTCTAGAACCAAAATTGTTCATTTCAAAGTTTAGGGACTAAAATTAAACAATCATAAAAATCTAAAGACAAAATGACATTTTAATCTATTATTTATACATAAAACACTTAAGTGGAAAAATTGGGATAGCCGATTATCTTGACAGACCATTTCTCAGTCCAGTCTTGCCTTCCAACTTTTTCTTTAAAGGGTCGTTCACTTAGAGGTAATCCAATTCCCATATAAAGGGTAGGGGTGGAAGGAAAAACCAAAAAACCGACCAAACCATTCAAACTGACCAAAATCGACATCTATTCAAGCCGAAACCGAATTTAATGAGCGATTTCAAGTTTAAAATATGAAAGTCGAAGAAATTCGATCGGTTTCGATTTTCGCTAAATCATGACTGAGAATAACCGAATTGATTGATAATATCTATATTAAATTAAGAAATTAATAAACATAAAGACGAAGTTGTGCAGTATGCACCTTGCCATTTAAAATATAATATATTTACTAACAAAACAGTACAAGAATCAATAATTGCTTATGTCATAATGGCAAGGCGCTAAGTTACACAGCCATGTATCACAATCGGTGGGTTGATGAAAAAAGATGACTTTGACCTTCTTTTTTAATTTGTATTTATCAATTTTCTTTATTTTTCTATTTTAAAATATACATATAAAAAAATTATTTAAATTATTATGAAATAACTGAATTGAAATTTGAAGTGTTTTTTTTATTTTCCTTTTCAAAAGATGGTTACAATTAAAAAAGAAAAAGAAATACAAAGTCGATACTATTTATTTTAAAATTTTATATACTTTGATTATATCTATCTATATATAAATAAGTCATTAAAAAGTATAATTAAGCATAATTTCATCTTTTTAAAATTTATAATTCATTGTAAGCATAAATTAAACTTTAATATAAACAATTCTATTATATAAATTAAAATTATTTTAAATTAACATAAAATTATATAAATATTATATGGGCATTCTTGGAATATTAGGTAAATTTACGAGTATTTTACGATAGTCAAAATACATAAATTAATTATAAGTATAGCCAAATTTAAAACTATGAACAAAGTAATTCAAATGATTAAAAATTAAGAAAACATATTTAAAAAAAGACTATTATATCCTTAAACTTATCATTAATATCAAAGTATCTTTAAAAAAAAGGGAAATTGCAAGGAATGTGCATTTTTTGAAAACTAATTGCAGATTTGTCCACATCTGATTTTATTTGCAAAAGTATTTTCCTTATTTAAAAAAAAAAACGAAATTCAATGTAGAAATACCATTTTGCCCTTCTTTAAAAACCTATCTTTTCTAAATCTTTCCCCTTTCTTCTCCATCGATTTCCAAATTTCCTTTCTCCCAGTTTTCTTCTCCAGCGACTTCTCACGCGACTTCCTTCTCCCATCGATTCCTTCTCCCAGCTTTCTTCTCCCGTGAGTTCTTTCTTCTTCGACTTCCTTCTCC
>JBBMEF010036327.1:0-14900 GCA_037832685.1 Sicyos baderoa | reverse complement strand
TTGAACTTGTATTTGAGATGAATTTGTGCGAAAGTGGTTCGATCTCTAAGTTTGATCCTCTGATTCGTTCTCTCTGAATATTTGTTCTTGATTTGAAGAATAGGTTGAGCGTTCTTCGTACTTGGGCTGTTTGATCCTTGGAAATTTGGAGAGTCTTCGATTTGGTGGAATTCTATCTAGAGTTTCAAATTTCTGATGCTCTCAGATGAAGGATAGCTCCTCTATTTATAGAGCTCCTATGAACCATGAGCTTGAGCTTTGATGGGCTTGACCCCTTTGGATTTGGACTTTTTGGTTCGGTTCACTAAACAAACTTTGGTCCAGTTTAATTTTGACCCGAATTTGATGTAAACCAAATTTTAGCCCTAATTTAATTTTGGAAAATATTGTCCCAAAAATTAAATTTAATTTCGTCATTAAATTTGGGATAATGACGTGACAATCTACGATTGACCGAAATTTTTCAGTCAACAAATAGTATGTTATTAATACAACATTATATATTAATGCGATATTATGTATTATTAATATATATGATTATGATTGTAATTTTTTGTTAAAGTGATCATATTTATAATTATTATTTCAATTTGATTAATCTCCTAAATATTTCTAAAAAGTACTTAGTTTGACCTCAAGCTCTTAAATTTGGGTTCAATAAATATTATTTAACTTTAAATTTCGTGTTTGGTTGGTCTTTCACATTTGATGATTTTGTTAGACTATCACTAAACATACAATTTTAACTTTATTTCCATTAACAGATCATCTGATTCTTTTAAAATTGAATATGTCAAAAATTGATTATACACAATTAAAAGGCCGTACACTATTTCTTTTGAAGAAACGCCATACACTAATACACTTCTTAAAATTTAGAGATCGAATAAATATAATTGTGAAATTTTAAAGATTCAATTTATAATTAATTCAAAAGTTAAAAATTATAGAAATTCAAAGTGAACCACATAACATAAACAACATTAGAAAGACATTAAAAAAAAAAAAACATCAGTCCAAACAAGATCAAATATCACAAATATTTTATCTAAAAAAATTCAATAGACAACAAGTTATAATATTAAAACAAAAAAGTCTAGTGATAAATAGGTGGAAACTTCCTTTATGTACAAATACAAAATAGAGTTGAATATGAAAGGCAACATTGACCAACAATGGGACAAGAAAACACCAACTTAGGTGTGTCACATTTGAATACACATACATGAACAAAAATTATAGCTAAGTTGAGAACTTCAATTATGTCACTCTCAATTTCAGAAGAAAAAGAAACATTTCTAACTTTTAAGCTTTAAAAACAAATTTAAAGATGTAGAGTTTGTTTTCGTCCTTTTACTAAAAATACAAACTTTAGAGAGTTATTAGGTTAACAATTAAAATGGTGGATGAAAATAATCCCCCTAGATTAATTTAGTGTTCACAAGAATCTCATATGAACACCTATTTTAAAATTAATTTTGTATTTATATTTTTTACAATTAAATACTTTAAATTTAGATAGTTTATTCCGGTACTAAAAAAAGATTATTCGATAAAAATAATTGAAGTGAGCAAAAATTAATCCAAATAGTCTAAATATAAAAAAGATGTAAGAATATTAATATGGTGGTGATAGGTAAAAAGAAAGTTTGTTAGGAAAACGGCTATAACATCAAAGAAAAAACTATAAAAGAACGTGAGAAAAAACACAAATTTTTTTTGTAAAATATTAACGATGCATTAGTTACCAGAGATAACAAAATATAAAAAGGTAGATTGACTAGAATTTTAAGAACAATGCAATCTAATAAGATAGGACCGAAATTACATAAATATTTATATACGAATATATAAACCTAATTACATATATTTCGTCTAGGTTTCATGAGTGTTGTCCCCGAACTTGGGACCCGATCACGGAAACAAATATTTCCCTTTTAAGAAAAAACAAATTTTTGTAAAGAAAGAATCGTGAAAGGGGAAAGGGGTTTATGGAAAAGAAATGAAGAAAGTTAGAGAAAGAAATTAAGAAGAAGTGGTGGATTACCCACTACAGAGAAGTATCAGCAATTGAAAAATGGAAGAAATGAGAAGGCGAAGTGGTGGGGGCATCAAATTATATCATTAAAATAAAATTAAAAAATGGAAGAGGTTGGAATTTGGAATGGCCTAAACGTCACGCCTCTTCAAAATTCAATGTGGGCCTCTTCAAAATTTTGTTTTTGTTTTTGTTTCCCCCAATATGATTTCAATTTACTACTTTACCTTACAACAAACAATTCGATCAAAAAGTCAAAAAGGGTTCGCTATTTATCTCCTTCCCCCTTCTGGGTAGGGTTTTGTTTCTGCTCTTCTTTCGATTTTCCCAGCTTTTTTTGTGTCGATTCCTTTCTGGGTTTTGTTTGTTTTGAGCTCTTTGATTGAGGAGTTAGCTTGTGGGTTGGGATTTTTGGGGGTTTTAGGGAACTGGGTTGGTGTTGTTTTGTAAGAATTTGAGGAGTTTGTTCTTGTTTTGTGGTGATTGATGGTGATGATGGGGATTGATGGGTTCTTAGAACAGTGAAGATTGGTGCAGATGATATAAACATAAGGGGATGCCTAGCTTTGTTTCTTCCATGCCCACAGCCAATAATTCCATGTAACTTTCTTTTAGCTTATGTTATTATCTATGATCTTTAATTTGAATGATTTCAGCACTCTGTTTTAAGTTATGTTTCTATGTTTCTGCTTGTACTAATTTCTCACTTGATGAACTAATTGGTCTGTGTATTAATTCATGGAGAGGGGTATGGACCTTAAGATTTCATTGATATCTACTTTATTTCAATGGGGCACTTTGTTTAGTTTCATGGTTTGACCCTAGTAACGTTGAAGTATTCTATCCAATTTTTTTTTACCATAGCTTAGGCTTTGTTCAATCACTTAAGAAGCCTAGTGAAGGGGATCACTAGGTTCCTAAGCTCCCAATCTAGTTTTTCTGCACTTAATTTTCATTTTCTAAATTTGAACTGATTTGGAGCTGATGTCGCAGACTCATATGGATCAATCCCACCTTGCTACTTAATTCCCCTAAACAGTAGTATGGAAACTGCAGATGTAAGTCAGAGTAACTTCTTTTGTGCATTTGAGCTTAGTGCCAAGGAAGATGTGATTCTTAGCATGACTTGCAAAAAAAAGATGGGACATGTATCACTATGGTCAGCTTGTGCGCACCTCGAGTATTGTTATGGGAAATACCGCTTGACCCTATAATATTTTGATGCCAAGGAAACTTGTAGGAAATAAATTCCTCGGTTGATGACCACTATGGATTGAACCCATCATCTTTTAGTTCCTCAAGCTCTCTTGACCACTAGGCCATCACTAATTGTTGATTTGATAGTATAATGATATATGTGTGTATGTATGCACATGCTTTTTTTATACTTGTGATGAGTTTTTATGGACACTTTTTATTCACATCACAATACTTTTCTAGGTACATCTGCCTTGAGTTTGTTTAATTGTTCTAAGAATATGCGACTTGGAGCATCTCTAACTTTCATCATTATTGCGTCTTAGCATATTCATCTGTCAAGTAGAATCCTTGTTTGAATGTCAAGTATATCTTAAAGACAGTTTTTCTCGGTCAGTTCACATCCTTCAGTTCAAGAACCATTTTGCCCTTCCAGACCCCAGTTATAGGTTTGTGGATGCATTGTTATGTTTTGATGCATCCCATAATTTCATCCTCTTCCTTGCCAGGATCTCTTGTTCACCTTTTGCTTTACTGTTCCAAAACAATTCACATTCTGATGGCCTTTTTCACTTTGATTTTCAGGGATGCGGAAGGAAGCTCTATTCCTTCATCTCGGATCTCAGACATAAGAACACTGGAGCAAACTCTTGGATTTCGCATTGAAGATGTCGACCTTACTAGAAGTACGTACTGTTAGGAACTTCAGGCCTTTTGTTTATTTGTCCACTTACAAAGTAGTTCTGTGATCATCTGTTTAACTTTTTTTTTTGATTCCTGATTTTGCAATATTTTGAGAATCAGTGCATGCTGAACCTCTTGTGATTTTGACTAAGCTATCTTGTCTAACTTGTCTGCCATGTTTCTAGTGACTGAGTAACGTCTTCATTAGCTGATTAAGAAATATGCCTAAGAACACACCTAGTTCTTGCTCGGTTACATTCCCAGCTTTTTATAGCTGCCTTTCTTTGTTTAGCCATAATCCTTTTCCATCTCTTTCTATTTCATCTATAATCTGTCCATTACTTCTCAATTCAACCAGTTGTCTAATCTTTCTTGTGCAATTATGAATCTCCATATGATTGCTTGGATTCTTTTTCCAATCTGTAACTAAATAGTTTTTTCTTTAATAACAAACAATTTCATTGATGTATGAAATTATAAAAGAATGTCAAATGCCCAATTGGGTAAAAGAAGTGATACATTAACATAGAAAAGCAAGAGCTACATCTTCTCCTGGTTCACCAAATCCGAATCTCTGAATGTCTGACTGCTCTCCTCTTCTCTGTTCGTTTTATCTGTCTATTGTTCTTCTTCTACTAATATATTTCTTACCAACTGTACTTGTTCTAGATCCTTTGTATAATCAGATAAAGTTAAATAGTTCGGCTCAGAACAACATCCAGTTTGGTTCTTTAATTAAGGTACTGTTTTATCTGCTCTTGTTTTTTTTTTTCAATAAAAAGGATTATTTACTTGTATTTTATGATTATTAAAGTTCCCCTATAATGGATTTCAGCCACCTGGATCCACTGATGTAAATCTTCCAACTGCTATCATGGGGTCTCAAAGATTTCCATTGCAGAAAGAATCAAATCCAAATTTGGTTTCTACATCTAGTGGCCCTCGTGAAAACTGGGGAGAATCTAACATGCCAGATACAAGCACAAGAACTGATACCTCCACAGATGACACGGATGACAAAAGTCAAAGGGTAAAGTCCCTTCAGTATGTTATCAGATTATTTTGTACATCTTCTGGTTTATTTTGTTTAAAGGTCGTAGATTTATGTTTAAATTATTAATATCTAATATTTTAATTATCTTTAATTTTATGATTAGTTTACATATTAGTTTTTTGTTCCCTGGTAATGTTTTTAAACTCACTATTGCTGATATCAATGTTCTAATTTAAAGTTTAAGATCATTTAGAGCTTGATTGAATTGAGCAGCTAGACGATGGTACATGTATATTCTTGGTTCTCGGCATTGAGTTTTGTCATAGAAGCTCAAGCCGAGTGGTTCACTATCTAGCTCATATGGCAGCAGGTTTTGACATTTCTAAGGATCTGAGGTTGGGCTGTTCTGCTGGCTTTGCTCAGTCAATGAAAGTAAGGGATGAAATTTTTTTTAATCCTGGTTTGGGGCTGCCTGGCTTGCTGGATGTTCTCATTAAAGAGAACTTTTGTGAAACTCCTCCGATTGAGGAGTAATAGTTTGTTTCTGTTCTGTTTCCTTCTGAAAAAAAAATCATATTTTTTTTCACCATCTCCTCCCTCCTTATGAGTTGTTTAGGAGGAATTGGAAATATGGGTGGATAATCTCTTCCCATGAAGTTCTTCAAATAGTTTATGATTGTCGCGCCTGCCTTTTTCATAAAGTTCTGGGAATACCATCAAACCAGAGGGTCAGTTGACTAAAATATACTTAATACTTTTGTGGTTGAATGTTTTGATTATCTCAAGTGACAGTGTCTATCTTTCTGTATAGTATTCTTGGGTGTTAAGCTTATGCCCTTTTGTCTTCTGTAGCTTGACAAGGATCAAGGAAACTCACTTGTGAAAGATAAATCATCAGATCAGAAGGTTATATTTTGAATTAAATTTCTTTCCATTCTTAGCTGAACATGCTGATGGATAAATAGGAGCTTGTTCAAGAACCTAATATGTTGTTTGACATCCCTTTCAGACCTTACGAAGGCTTGCCCAAAATCGTGAAGCTGCTAGAAAAAGCCGTTTAAGAAAAAAGGTAAACTTCCATTATCATTGATTTCTTTTTGCACTGTTTCAATAAAATTGTGAACCGCCAGAGTTGAACAAGCTCCCAATGATATTGACCCTGCTTTATAGCTGATATTGACTTAGTTGTTTAGATATGTTCAGTGAGTATGAGTTTGATCATATTATGCCAATAATATACATTTACCACTTTGTATCCTTCATAGGCATATGTGCAGCAGCTAGAAAGTAGCAGGCTGAAGCTGACTCAGCTCGAGCAAGAACTCCAGCGGGCCCGTCAGCAGGTTTGAGTTATCTATATTTTGTGCTTGGCCATCATAATTATTTTTCAATTTAGCAGGAAAGTGTTGAATTGCATGCTTACATAAATCGTCTATCACATTTTATGCAGGGTATATTTATTTCAAATTCTGGAGACCAAGCTCATTCGATGAGTGGAAATGGTATTTAAGCCTTTCCATTTTGCATTTTATGGCGTGTGACTTTTTTTAATATATCAGTTATTGAGTTAGTGTGGAATTATTATGGACAATGACATGACAACATGTACAAAAAAAAAAGAAATACCTAAAACTGGATTTGTACATGTTTTGATTCTCTGTCATATATCTTTTCTTGTTTGGTTTGTAGGAGCCCTAGCATTTGATGTAGAATATTCACGGTGGTTAGAGGAGCATAACAGGCTGATAAATGAGCTTAGAGCTGCAGTGAATTCACACGCGGGTGACACTGAACTTCGAACTATTGTTGATAATGTGACTGCACAGTTCGACGATATTTTCAGGTTGAAAGGTATTGCAGCCAAAGCTGACGTGTTCCACATCTTGTCCGGAATGTGGAAGACACCGGCAGAGCGGTGTTTCCTGTGGATCGGTGGCTTCCGTTCATCCGAGATCCTAAAGGTAAAAAATTCTCTATATAAGCATGTGAAAGTAGAGGTAGAGAACATTGTTATAGACTTATAGTATATATGTGATATAGGGTCTCTAGTATGCATTTATATTTATGTATCATTTATCAATATTCTCTTCGTTACGGTTTGCAAACATCACCCCTCCCCCCACACACCACATACACATTCTGTGTTCAATGTAGCCTCTAATATGTGAATTTGGGTTGGGTAAAAATGTGATAGCTTTAGGATACACATTATTCCTTCTCATAATGCAAAAAAGGCGCAGGTAGCATCTTGATGCTACTTGCAACATCTTGGTGCTACCCCGATTTTAGTCTTATAACCTTATTTCACATTGCATTCTTGCGAGTAACTTTCGTTTTCTCTTAGTACATACGGCTGGGCATCGGATGAGGACTTGAACTAAAAAATTTGAGTTTTTTTTAATAAATGGCTCTTATGTTCTTGGGACAATTACATAAGACTAGATTTGAGTTTGCATGTGCATATGTTGGTGACCACTAGCCTGTGATATTTTTTTTGTTGTTTTTGGTAAGGCCACTATGGTTTCTTTTATAGCATTCTCACCCAAAACTGCAACTGTGTTAATGCAGCTTCTTGGAAGCCAATTAGAGCCATTGACTGAGCAACAAGTTGTGGGAATCTGCAACCTGCAACAATTATCGCAACAGGCAGAAGATGCTCTCTCACAAGGAATGGATGCATTGCAGCAATCCTTAGCTGAAACGTTGGCCAGCGGTGCACCTGCATCGTCGGGGTCGTCCGGGAACGTGGCAAATTATATGGGTCAAATGGCCATGGCAATGGGAAAGCTTGGAACTCTTGAAGGCTTCCTACGCCAGGTAATCTGGTTCAAGATTCTGTCCCACTACTTCAATTGGATTTAGTTTTATTTAAAAACCTGAAAGTGATCACTGTAGGTCACTAACAAATTCCAAAATGTGGCAATTGGAAGAAATTATTTAAAATAAATTAAAGAATTTCAGGTGCATCTTGTTACACTTACATTGCTTGAGCAACAAACAAGTTGAAATCTTTTGTCCATGGCTCACTTTCCTTTCCTCTGTTTGGAACTTGCAGGCTGATAATCTTCGTCAACAAACACTCCAACAAATGCATCGCATATTGACAACCCGTCAATCAGCCCGTGCACTTCTTGCAATAAACGACTATTTCTCCCGCCTTCGAGCCCTGAGCTCTCTCTGGCTTGCACGGCCACGAGAGTGAGCCGCATCAAGACTGAAATTAAGTTTATCAAACGAGTGCCTCAAGCGCGCAATCGCCCAAATTCATGGATGTGTGTGATTGATATATTGCTTTCACATTTGCAGTTAGTGTCAGCTTGGCTGTATTGTATGCTTTATACAATAATGTTTTTATGTAGTTAGGCGATGTTTCATAGAACCTGAAAAGGGACAAAAATAGGTTGTATCTGTAATTTAGATTTGTATTACACCAGCTTACTAAACCAGTAAAGCAAATTTATTTGAAATTTCAGTGCCTTTTTTGTATGTTTTGTAGACCAAAAATGAGTTGGAAGGATACATTTCTGTTTGTAAAAAAATAATTCTCTGGTAGTAATAATAAGATCAGCATCTCTCTTTATAAATTCCTCAACATAAGCATATATTTAGTCACGAATTCATATTTCTAGTTTTCAATTGCATGTTTCATTTTATTTTTTTTTCTGTAATATGTTATTAAGAGAATATAACTGAACAATCCAACATTTTTATTTAAGGCTTAAAATATCATTCCACTCCAAAACCTATCTCCGACCTCAATTACTTAAAAGAGTAACCAACATTAATAGACCTGCTCGACCTCAGAGCTGAGTGGTTCGTACCTCTCACCTTAAATATTAACCAATATTGATAACTTAATAAAAGTTGAATTTGAACTAGTATGTTGCATGATCTAAATATCAAGAGTTCACCATTGGAGTTCCTCACCCAAATATTGTTAAATTAAATTTAAAAGAAAAAAAAAAAATCATGTTGATTCGACTTTTTTACCCTCGCAAAGGAAGTAAACCATCCAAGTATGACTCAGTGGTCAAAGAGAGATTTGAGTTATTTAAGGTGATGGATTTAATTCATGGTGGCTACCTACCTAAAAATTAATTTTCTACAAGTTTTCTTAACATCTAAATCTTGTAGGGTCAGGTGCCGAGACATTAGCCGAGGTACACGCAAGCTGGCTCGGGACAGTCACAGATATATAAAAAAAGAAACAGATAAGGTAGTCCACGTCGGCTTTAAGGAAAAGGAAACACACACAACTATGAACTAACATAGCAGAGCAAGAAAATTAAAGTGGCATAAAAACAAACAATTTTGAGTTTGCTGGCAAAATCAGAGTTCTAAAAATGGATAATCAAACAAACAAAAGTATATAAACCTGCAGCACGTTACATTTTGTAGTTTTCTTTGTCCTAACAAGAATGCTTTCATTTAACAAATACTTGAATTGTAAAATAGAGTTGAAAGTTGAAACCTGGGGGGTTATACATTCCATAAGTATCAAGTTAAAAATCTTCAGTCAAGCAAATATGACATTGCTGTTTTCTTGAATGCATCAACTTGGGCTAATTGTTTTTCCAAAACATTGTTTGGAACTATATTATCAGCCTTCATTCTCTCTCTCATACCATAAGCTGGAGCTTTAGCATTAATGTATGTCTGCATTAGCATTTGAAATTGCTTGAACCGAATCATGTAACCTGATAGTCTAATCCGATGTAACAATTTCTCCGCCTTGTGGACGTCGCCTCTCCTTGAATAATGATCCATGATGATCATGTAAGAGTTCAACAATGGCTTCACCGGGTTCTTCTCGACAGCCATCTCCAAGATAGAGTCTGCCTTTTCAACCTCTCCAGCTTCCACATAGAGCTTCACAACTGCATCCAATGTCAATGGACAAAAGTGGCAGCCGCTGTCAGACATCTGCTTGATTAGATCCTTGCCCTTCATTAGCATCTTATTCTCTGCATAAACGTTCAACATTGTAGAATATTGTCTTGAGGTAAGCTTATTCGATGTTTTTACAACTCTATCAAATATTTTCTCTGCTTCCTCGACATTTTTCAGCTTTCCCCATGCAACGATGGCAGCCATGCATACTTCGATATGAGGATTCGACTCCCATAACTTCCAGGCCCTCCTGACTTCATCTTCCATCTGTAGTTCGCCATAAAGGAGAAGTAAATTTCTGCAAGGCTGTCGAGAATCTTTGAAGCTAATACCTTCCATCTCCTTTAAAACGGCCTTGGCTTTGTCTTTAAGCCCACCTGAAACATAGTGCTTAGCTAATATGGAAAGTGTAGTTACATCAAGTTCAATTCCTTCAGCCTTCGTCGTTTCAAAAACTTCTTCCATCCCTATTATATCGCGTGAAATGCCTTTAGCATCGATTAATATTCTGTAAGTAAACACAGAAGGATCGACATTTTCTCTCTCCATCATTAACAAAACGTCAGCTATTTTCGCCTTATCAAACCTCTTGTAAAGAAGAAGCAACTGGTCGCAAGCAAATGATGAGATTGGGAATTCAAGGTCTTTCATTTTGTTAAATACTTCCTCTGCTTTTTTTACATTGTTGGCAGCCACACAGTTGGCCAAGAGAGTTTTATACATCATCTCACCTTGGAAGGATTTTGGGATTTTAGCAATGTAACTCTCTGCCTTATGGAGACCATGTACCTTTGCAATCATGTTAAGACGAGAAGCATAATCTCTGTCGATGAAATCAAGTTGTCCACTTGCTTCCAACCACTCTGAAAACTGTGAAACCCATTAAAAAATGCTAGCAATGAGTTCAAAATATGATGAATTAGAAGTCGAACAAATAAGGGAAAATATTTACCATATACGGTAACTAGGAAGTTCTACAGCATCAAAACTCGCACAACCATTTTCATACCAACAATACTATATAAGGCCAACATTAGCAATCTATAAATGTCAATCCATACAAACTAAATCCAGCAGCACTATGCTGCTCAACCTAAACATCAAACATTATACAAGAGGCTCCAGCACAATTTTTTGAATGCTACAGTCCAGCTTGACAATTTTTATACAACCCTTTGAAAATGGTACTTCTTAAGAATTGATCTACAAACTCAGGTTTTCCGATTTCAAGCTTAAATTTATATCGATCAACTAACGAACACATCTTGAGATCATTAATGTGTTTGTTACGGCTAGACGGCTAGACCAAATAACAATTAGTTGTGTTACTCTTAAAAAAAATTGATTCACGGTATCATACTGAAACCATTGTAATTTGTGTCCACTAATCACACAAATTATAGAGCTCTGAGAATCCCACAAGAAACAAGATTAACTTTAAACCTCAAACTATACAAACGAATTTCATTGCTTGGAAAAGTAAAATCAATTCAAATTACCTTTAAAGCCTTCCTAAACATTCCACGTTTACGAAGAATGAACATGGCTCGAGAGATTTCATCTCGACTTAACTCTTTTCCTTCACTGACCAATTTATCAAGTGCACTGGGAACATATTTTTCTCGAACACTCCAAATAACATTGAACAGCTCTGAAGGCACCCTTTTTGTATTTATCTTTTCACCAAGTTCAGTTTCAACCTCTGAAAAATCCCGTTCATTTTGAATCCCACTTGGATCATCATCATCAACTTCTGATTCAGAGGTTAGTTCCCCCTCGTTATCATCAGCTACTTTATTATCTTCAAGTGAAGTCGTGCTTGGAAGTGGTCCGAGATCAGAAAATCCATCTTCCTCTCCATTGTTATCGGCACCGGCTTGTGAAGATAGACCATGACTACTCATCATATACAGCCCAGAGGACTGCCATGTTGCAAGGTTATTTCTCTCAAAAGAAATGCATCTTTCAGAAATAACAGGGGTGATACCAGAGCCAACTACATTTCCTTCGCACGAATCCGGAACCGCTAGTTTACCAAAGACATACGAAGCTCTTACTCTAAACCCTTGATTCCTGGAAACAGAACACAAAAACATAAAACAAAATCAGAATACAGTGGACGAAGCTCCAATTTCTCAATTTTTTTTAAAAAAAGAGGACACAAAAACATTCAACAGGGGGCTTGTCACTCCATTTCCCTCTCCGATGAGCACCGGAAACTCGGAAACTCGGCCGGAAGCGAGAAAGAAGAGAATCAAAATGTTTTGAATTCCGTATCCGGTTTTCGCATCAACGAAGGAAGAATGCGAGGAGAATATAAAGAAGGAAGAGAAACAAACCTAAGAAGAGTAGAAGAAGCTCTGCGAAGAGCCCACATGGTGAGACGATGATGGCAGTCACGAATTGAGCAGAGCTCCAACAATGGAAAGTAAAAACCAGCTCGCTCTTAAACCCTAGAAACTAAAAACCCTACTCCATCAAATTTCTCTTAACAGAAAATAAACAAACAAAATATTATATGTTAAAACAATAGTAATAATACTACTAATAAACAAGTTTTTTTTTACTAAGTTAATTCTTATGTTATAATTTAATAAAACCATCATAATTCATACCAATGGTCGAAAAGACAATAAAAAAATTTAGGGACCCGCATATTTTTTACTCTTCATTACAATTATAACACATTTTTAAAAATAATTTCATTTCTATCGCATTTTGCCAAAAATTTATATTCTACCACCATTACATTTTGAATTCATATGCTTCTATCGATTTTGAGTGATTGAATAGTGCAATCAATCATTTTTGTGCCACAAATGAATAAGTTTGGAAATTGTGCTATACATGAAATTATTTGTTTTACCATAATATTTATGCTTCATTTTAAAAAGAGAAAAAATAAATAATTATCTAACAAAGCTAGTTTTATTATTTATTTACTTTTATTTTGAAACCATGTTTAAAAAGTAAATAATAAAACTAAAAAAAAACATTTATTAAAAAAAAGGTTGTTTCTACCATAAAAAGGTTTTTTTTTTAGAAAAAGGGATTAGTTATTAGTTCTTAAGACTTTGAATTAAGATTCATAACATGTAAACATCAAGCCTAATTTAGGAAGTTGTGTCTATGACCAGAAGCTCATTTAAACGGTAGATTTCTAGAATCAGTTTCGTGTTATTGTTGATGCTTATTACAATAATTTTTTTGAGGCATCATTCATTTTGAGATTTGTTACATTTTAGTTATAAAACTTTTAAAATTTCAATTTTAATCTATAAATTTTAAGATTTATTCCATTTTTAAAAGTACAATTATAGTCATTAAATAAAAAACTTTAAAATAATCTCAATAATAAATTTGAAGTTAATGTTGATTAAAATTGGTTGAGTAATGTTAATAATTTTAATCAATTAAAGACAAAATGTAAATATTTTTCTAAAATTTAGAGAGAAAAAAGTCATTTTTAAAAGAAAAATAAACAAAACAATTTTTTTAAGGACCATTTTTTTTTTTTAATTTAGAAATCAAAATGAATAAAATCTGAATTAAAATTAGACTTTTGAAAGTTTAAAGATTAAAATGAAATAAATTTCAAAATTCACTAAAATTAATTTTCTAAAATTTAGGAACTAAAATTAAATAAGAGACTAAAATGGCAATTTACCCATTTTATGTAGCTAGGTATGTTCATAGAAATGAAAGATAAACTAAGTTGCAACTATCACTTAGATTTGTATTACATCAGCATACTGCACCAGTAATGCAGAAATATATGCAATTTTAGTTCCTTTTTCTTTCATTATTTTCCTATAAGCTGTAAAAGAATATTTCTCCAGTAAGTAATAATAAGATCAGTGCCTCTGTAAACATTTTCAAAAGCTCCACACCATCTTCTTCCTTTCAATTCATAGGAAAAGGATCAAATCTATCCATTTTGCCCACCAAATCATTTAGTACTACCAAAGTAATTTTTTTTTTTTTTTTATATCTGTGACTGTCCGGCCAGCTTTCGCGCACCTCGACTAATGTCACGGGGCATACAGCCTGATCCTAGAATATTTGGATGTCAAAGAAACTATTTGGATGTCAAAGAAACTCATAAGGATTAATTAAATTAATTTATAGGTAGGTAGGTGGTCACCATGGAGTTTGAACACACCACCTTATGCATTCCAAGACCTTCTATGACCAATTGAGCTACCCCACGATGGTTTACAAAAGTAAAAAATATTAAGAACAAGCATGCCAATTAGATTCATTTAGTAAAAAATATTATGAGTAACCACGCCCGTCTTTATGCTAGGTAATCGGAGACATTGAAGGAATGGAGTCATAGTAAACTCTAAGAATGGTAATCGAACAAACAAATTATATTAACATGCAGCATGATCCATTTAATGGTTTTCTCTGTCCTGAAAGGTATGCTTTCATAATTCAAAGCGCAACACCAGATTAATTAACAAATACTTTTATTTTGTAAAATAAATTTGAAACCTGGGAAGTTGATACATTTCTGTTTGGTGGAGGGATTTAGTTAACTCATTTTAACTTAATCCCTCAAAAATGCGTTTGGTGCGTTTGGGGGAAGGATTGAGTGCAACAAATTTACTTATCATTTTGTTGAATGGATCGAGAGGGAGAGAGATAGCACACGTTTCTCTGTAAAATTAATGTTTGAATGAAATGTAAAAGCAAATTAGAATTTTAAAATTGATGGCTTTAAAGGGAAAAATAACCAAACACAGATTTTACACAGAAAATTTGCTTTTACAAATTTTGTTGGATGAATTTTAAAGCCACCAATTAGAGATGTCCACGGGGCGGGGCTGGAGAATGCCTTCCCCGTCTCCGTTCCCGCCACCAAAATTGATCCCCGTCCCTGCGAAATTTACCATTTTTTCTTGCGGGAATCGGGGCGGGGATTCCCCGCGGGGATCGGGTTCCTTGCGGGGAATTATTCCCTGTTCATTTTTTTTCATAAATTGTATTTTTTTTTCACTTTTTTTTTTTTTTTCTCTTATATCTTGTCCTACCTTTATTCAAAATATTTTTTATAAAGAATTCTATAAATATAATATCAATTTACAACTTTAA
>JBBMEF010036316.1:0-14901 GCA_037832685.1 Sicyos baderoa | reverse complement strand
CTAAAAGGAAAGATATTCCAACTAGACGTAGATGGATTCCAAGCTTCATAAACCGTTTGTCTCTTGCTCGATGAGAGAGCAAAAAATCGAAGGCTACACCAAACTTGGTTGACCCTCGAGGATCGACCAAGAAGATTCGACCCTTAAGGGTCAGCCAAGGAAGACCGATTCTCGAAGGTCGGCCCAAGGATACAGCCTTCCAAAGGGTTGGCTAGCTAGTCATTTCCTTAGCTTGACCAAGACTAAAGGTTTTATCTCCAAATGTGGTTAGCTTGACCTTGAAGCGTGCATAAGCATTTGAAGTGAGAAATTACTAAATTTCAAACGGATACATATCACTACTTAAATTACATCTATCATTAGTTCCTTGAATTAAAAAAAAAAAAGTTTATTATCTTCTTACTTAAATTGTTGTCTCTGTCATACCGATGAATAGAATATACTGCCAATAGGATGTGTTATTGCACAACACGAATCATGCAGATTACGAATCGTCAAAATGTCGTTGATCGCGTCGTCGACCATAATATACCACCAAGAAGCTATAATTTCAATTATATTGTCTGCATATGAAACTTTTTTTTAGGGAGAAAACAATAATATTTTGGAGGAGATGAAGGACATCGAACAAAACTATATATTTTTTTTAGAAAACCTAATTTGAGATGGCTCTAATACTATGATAAATTAGTGAAAAATGCATAAATCTTCTAGTTTTCTATTAAGGAATTTACATTAACAACACAATATTCTACCTCTTATATTATATTTGTAGCACAATTTCTAAAATAATTCAGGTATAATACAGAATTTTCTATCCGTGATAGAACTCAACTAGTGATAAAATGAACCTATTCTATAAGAGATGAAATTCAACTAGTGATAGAATATGATTTTCTGCTACAAATGAATTAATTTTAATTTTATATTATGGATGAAAATATTTTGTTTGAATTCTATTATTGAATTCAGTTTGAACTTTTCTGCTATAAATGAATTAATTTTAATTTTATGTTATGGATGAAAATATTTTATTTTATTATTATACATGCAAGATCATTTTTTTATTAAATTTTTCACAAATATACGTAAGATCTTCTAACAAATATTAAACAATATCTAATAAATATTCCAACAAATATTTATTCCTAACACAAATAATAGGCTCGACCACCATTGCAATTGATTTTTCCAACTTAGAAGTGTATTAAATGAAACTTCGACTTTCATTATCCTATAACTTCCTAGTGAGTTACTTTAATCACCATCTCCAAACTAGCTTTTAATAATCTTGTTCATTTACGTTCTCAATAGATTATTATATATATTTTTTTAAATGAAATCAACCATCGAGAACTTAAATTGCTTCACTTCTTTTTTTCTTTTCTTTTTTTTTTCTTATGACATTTATCATTTCTCATCGTTCTTTTTCTTAAGACATTTATCTTCATTCATGGTAAGAAAAACACGAAGTTCAATTCTGAAGAAAAATAAATATTTTATTTTTAAAATTTTATTTGAAAATTCATATACTTTCTTAGTAATCATCAAATTTGTGTACTAATGAAAAATAAATTGAATGGGTCAGTATCGTAATGGTTTCATTGTTTGGTTGTAAACGAGTTCACTACGCACGGTTCGAACCTAAAGTTGGTATTTGTAATTCCCCAAACTTATATTAAAAAAAAATTGAAAAATAAACACAGTTTTCATACACAATAAAATAAAAATTATGGAAAATTACCTTTCTTTAATTTTAGTCTTTATACCTTTTCAATTTCAACATTTTAAAATTGAATCTTTTTACCCTCACATTCAATAACTCTCACTTTACGTCTTTATATATATAATTTTAGTTTAGTTTAATAAGTTTGTTATAAATAACAAATTCTAATATAATTATATTAATTACATGAAGTTCTTATCTCAAAAAAAAAAAAAAAAATTACATGAAGTTTTTAACCATATTTTATTTAACTTTAATTTCATTGTTTCTTTTTTTTTTTCAACTAAACTGATAAAATTATTATTATTATTATTTTTGCCACATTTAAATTTTTTTCTAAAATTGACATTCATAAAAAATTTCTTACCTTTATATTTTATTTTAAAAGTTAAATTTTAAATAAATGAAATTCATATAAATGCGTTATACAAACTTCAATAAATAAATTTAAACTAGCACCTTGTATTTGGTTATAGACTAAGAAATTCATGGCGTCTAGGGACGAAGTCATGCCGCTTCGCCAAGATAACACATTTTGTCTTCAAGCATCAGGCTAGGACAATGCAATGCTCTTCACATGCCATTCTTCCTCATTTTGCTCCAATTCTTCCAATTTGTTCTAAAATCACTCTAATTTGGTCACTTTTTCTTCCCCCAACATTGCATAATTAAAATGCGTCAACGGATGGATAATACTACCATCGCATATTTAAATACGTTACACAATTCATAAGAACCATCGATGTAAGCTCTCTCGTGACGCTGGTGTTAAAATTGGTTTACAAAACCAAACAATGAAACAATTGCGTCACTGACCTATTCGGTTGTTTCCAAAATTTTGTTCGTCTTTTAAAACATAGGTAAAATCTTGATGAGAACGTAAGCAAAACCATAGGATAATTAGTTATTTATAGTTTAGTTTTCAAACCCCATAAATAAATAAACCATAGTTATATTAAACCTAACTTCTGATTTTAATGATGGTGCAAATTTATCAAGCCACGGGTGACAAACAAATTACTCAATAATTAAGAAATTTAAAAGCTATGAGCGAATAATTAACAACCAAAATCAAGATCTTTGACTCAAAGTCCTATATATATAAGGGTAAGGCAACTTCAATATCACCATTATTCATTCTCTACCTAGCTAGCCACCATGTATTTCTTCACCCTCGACTCCAGCGATCGCTTTGCGCAAGCAATATCAATACTGAGTCGACTGGGCGACACCGCGACTTTGATTGTGTCGTCGGACATGGTGTCGATTGCAATGTACCACCATTCCCTTCACTGCCTAGTTTCCTTTGAAATGATGCCACCATTCTTCACTCGCTTCTTCTCCACCCGCCCTCACCTAACCTCCATTTCTCTCCAACCATTCAACGATCTTCTTTCAAGAATGCAACATTCCCTTTTCTCTTCCTTGGCCCTCTACGCCAACAATCCGCCGCATCGCATTCGCCTTCAGTTTCGAAATCCAAGTGAGTTTAATTATGTTATTTGATTTCAACATTCTTGTTTCTTTCAAGATTCTAATTGCTTCATTTTCCTTCTTGTTATTGTCACATAATTCATTAGGCCCTAACGATCACGAGGATGCATTTTTTAACCGTAGACTCGCTACGGCAAATACGCCCGGCCACGAGTCGACGCATTTTAGCCAAATCGATATGGCTACCTTTGTTTCAATTCGTTCGCAAGACTTCAGACGCGTTGTAGCTATGTTTAACGGTAACCAAGGTCTGTCCTTTACTTTTCTAATTTCTCCGTTTCATAATCATTTGGTTTTTCGAAAAAAGTAACAAATAGGATCTCGTTTTTATTCGACAGCTCTTTTGATTTCTCTAACAAATTCACAAGTCAAGTTCTCAGTTGTATTTAAGGAGATCACTTTTACCAAAAAGGTACCATGGACGTACGTTCAAGAATTAATTTATATATATATATATATATATTATATTTATAAAAAAAAAACAAATAAAATTACTTTTGTGTGCAGGAAAGAAAATGCATAATTGGTGGTACCATAAAGGAAGAAGTTTATTTCATGATTACAATGTATCCGTTATATTTTTATGAAAATATAACGGTTCATTCGGAGAGGGTATGGTTTTTCAAGAACTCCATGGATAAAACTATCATGATTGCTCCCACTGGATTGTTTGATAAATATAGGATGGCTTTTCCTTTCTTTACTTAGAATATTTGTAATGCTCATATCAAAACTTTGTGATATATTGTTTTTAATTTCCTCTCCATATAGTACTGAAATATTAGTATATTTTTTTTTTTTTTTTGAGATTACAACAATTGGGGGATGGGGGAGACTCGTACCCAAGACCTCTAAGTCAAAAGGTGAGCATTGATGCCGATTGAACTATTACTCTGTTAGCTGAAATATTAGTATATAGATACAAATAATTCCTTACTTGTAATAATTAGTATATTTTGAGTCATCTTTTTGGCAAAATATATACAAATGACATTGATTTTCCTTTACAATTTATCTTCTCTGGTGAACTATATGTTAACTGTGAAATTGTTATTACAAATAAAATTTTGTAAAATTTGTTGCATTAATGTAAATTCTGGTAAGAGGGTTTTGTTTAAAATGTAAATGGTTGATCAAGTAATGTTGCAGGACTTTGGTTAAAAGCACTTTAGTGAAAAAGGTTTGATAAATTGTTTTAATAATTGTAGTTTTAAAATTTAGTTTATTTAAACACTTTTTTTTTTTTATCACATTTATAATATTTCGTTAAAAATATTTCCTTCTTTTATTTTATTTTATGTGCACACGAATGAATGATAAATTACCTATCAAAATGAGAGATGTTAATAAGATAAGAAAGTTATAGTTAAGAAAAAGTAAATAAAGAATTGATAGTGTTGGTTTGTATATACCAACAATGTATACCTTCTTTTTTAGTGAGTTGATTGTTAGAATTCTAAGAGTGAGTACAAAACATGTTAAAATGAATGTGTTGGTATATTAGACAATCTTTACTTTTAGATGCACTAAAAGCAAGTATCATGGTTTAGATAGCCAGAAATGCATGTGAAGAATGTCATGGCAGCTTAGAGCTTTACAAATGATATCAAAATGAAACCTCTCCCACTAACATGTAGTTCAAGGACTAAACAAATTAAGTGAAAATTGGTGAGCATGTAACAAACAAGGTTAAAAATGATACATGAACTGAACCAAAGATCTTTAAGAAAGATTAAAAACATTGATAGACTTTTTACTACCTATCAACAAAAGTGATCTTTCTTTTCAATAGCTCAAACACATGAACTTTAAACTTAAATGTGTTTTATTTGAAAAAAATTTAGGTTAGATAATCTCTTCTAAGAAATTTTCTTATGAACAATGTAACTAGTGAAGACAAAATATGTTGAAATGAGTTGTAGCGATCCGTGTGGACTAACTTGACTTTATAGATATGTCGAATCATCCTTTCAAATTGTGAGTCTAAACATGGAACGTTACATTTTCTTTGCATGCAAAGAGAAAAAAAATTATTAATATAAACAAAGGTAAAAAAAATTATTAATAAAAACAAGGCTAAATTATAAGTTTATTAGTCGTCATTTGAAAGAAGCTAGAATTTAGTCTTCATTATTTCAAAAACTAGAGTTTAATCCCAATAATTTAAAAGTAATATAGAATTTACCCTATGATTTAAAGAAAGTTAGAATTTAATCCTTATAGTTTTAAAAATAAGAATTTGGATTTTATGGTTTTATAAAATCTAAAATACAGTTGTTGTCGTACGTAATGGTTGCCATACTAAATACATGAAAGCTCATTATTCATACATCAATGATATAATGTTTGTTGTTATATCAATCACTTAACTTATAATTTCATCATTGACAACCAACTTTTAAGTATTTAATTCTTCAATAATTAGAAACAAAAATAACTATTTTTTAGATTTTATCAAACTATAAAGATTAAATTTTAGTTTTGAAAATAATAAAAATTTAACTTGTGTATAGAGCATAAACAAAAAAGAAAATATCCATATTTGTTGGGTGGTGGGCTTTAAAATCTTGAATTTGGGGGTATCCATGAAGTAAAATCAGGCCTCAGCCCAATAGGTCAGAGCCGTAAAACCCATAGAAACCACCGTCGTCCATAGGCTTCCAATGGAGCAGCAACAAGCTCTGTACCACACGCACGTAAAGCTCCTTGGTTTCGACCTGAACTCACTCGCCGTCGCCGGAAACCCTTCTTCCTCCGATCCAGTCTCCTTCTCTCGCAAAGGCTACGCCGTTTCTCGCGCGGAGATCCTCGGCGTAGTCGTCTCTCGCGACCTGAAACCCAACCGGTTCCTCAAATTCTCCGTCGACGATGGCACCGCCACCGTCTCCTGCATCCTCTGGCTCAACCATCTCACTTCGCCTTATTTCGCATCGCGCCGCCCTCCCGATGTTCAATTAATCGCGAGTGTGGCCGCCCGTTTCGCCGCCCAAATTAGGGTTGGGATTCTCGCTAGGGTTCGGGGGAAGCTCAGCGGCTACCGAGGCCGGGTGCAGCTCACGGTGTCTGATGTCTTGGGTGAGCACGATCCCAATGCTGAAATTCTTCATTGGCTGGATTGCCTCAGGTTAGCTCGAAACTGCTATGATCTTGTTCCTTTACCTCCATAGCTGTATCCGAATGCTGAAGTTTTTCATTGGTTGGAAATGGCTCTAATCGAACCACGAAATTGATGATTTGTTACCAACTAATGAAACTCTTTTGAATTGGGATTATATACTAACATTTTCTTACGATTTCTTTTTTTTCTGTTTGAGTACTTAATCGTAAAAGAATATCAATTCTTTTATCAAACTGCTTACAACAGGCAAATTTACACTTTTTCTTTTTCAAATTTTGTTTAAAAATACAAATACTTTTATTACTAATAATCATGAAATCTATCCTAAGAAATAATGACAAATTAATTTTTTTTTTTTACAAGAAATTAAACACAGTTTTCTAAAATTTCTCAGAATTTGTTTTTATTTAGATTTTAATTCAAAAATTGAATATTTCTTTTAAGTAAAATGAAAACCATGGTTTTAAAAAAATGTTGGAAAATAAACCAAAAAATTTGAAATAAAAACCCTTTTTTTTTTTTTTTTTGAAAAATAACCAAAATAAAATAGTTATTCTCAATAAATTCACTAACAAACGAGGGAGTTATAACGGGGGAGCCCAAAGCGTTTCAAGTGACATTGTTGCATACGATGACATACATTTTAAAGGTAGATGGTTGAAATTCAAAGTCTTAAATGTTTTTTTTTTTACCATTGGATCCCCTTGGTGGAATCATGGAATTTATCTTTTAGAAGAAATCTTACGGAGATTGAGATTTTGGAATGGGCTTTGCTATCATCTTTACTTCTCCGCACCCTCCCAACGAACGGAAGCGATAGCTGGATTTGGAAGCTGGAGAGTAATGGTTGTTTCTCCACAAAGTCCCTTATTAGTTTACTATCACCCCATGGTGAATTGGACAAAAAAGCTCTCTATGGATCTCTTTGAAAATCGAAATGTCCTAAAAAAGTTCGCTTCTTCATATGGGAAGTCAGCCATGGCCGTATTAACTCCAATGATGTTATTCAGCGCAAATGCCCTTTGATCTACCTTTCCCCTCAATGGTATGTTAATTGCCACGAAAACAATGAAGATCAGAATCATTTATTTAGGGGTTGCCCATTTGCTTCGATTGTTTGGGATTGGTTAATGGCTATTTTTGGATGGCATACACCCCTGCCATATAGCTCTAAGGACCTTATCTATTACCTATGGTGTGGGCATCCCTTCAAGGATAATGCGGCTATCCTATGGCACAACTTTTTAGCAGCGGTTTTTTGGAAGATTTGGATGACGAGGAATGACAAAATCTTCAAAGATAAGGAGGATCTTCACTATTCTATTTATGATTCTATTACACTTTTGGCTTTAACTTGGAGCAAGATCTCTCAACTTTATTGTAATTATAGTCTTAGCTACCTTTTTGCTAATTGGCGTTGCCTTTTATAATGCCCCCCATTTTTGTACTTAACACATATCAATGAAATTGTTACGTTTCCTATCAAAAAAAAATATATATATATATATATATATATATATATATCCTCGAGCCATCTTGCATCTCTGACTAAACCTTGTAATATTTAAATAAAAAAAAGAGTAAAAAATTAATTCCTAGATAAGTAGTTACCATTAATTGAACCTATTACTTTTAAATACCTAAAAATCGTCTTTGATCACTAGAGTAGAGCTACTCCATGATGGTTGGTTAGTTTTAAATTAGGACCTAACTAAATGTAATGTCATTAAAATAGTAGATTTTACCACAAAAAGAAAACGTTAGAACTATCGGGCATCACAGGCTTTTACGGCCTAATTTCCTTTTCTATTTCCCCCTTCTTCATGGACTCATTCATAGAGAAAAACATATTCAGCAACCCAGCAGGAACAGTGCAAAGCAACCATGGATGACCATCACAAATCTCAATAATTTGGTGGATATATGAATCAAATGCTGGTATAGAAATAAATGCAAATGTGGACCTTCCGGGTTCATTAAGATAATGGCATTTGAAAGGAAAATATAGTGCCAGAATTTTTGTATTACAGCCACATGGGGTTTGTTTTTGTTTTCCTAAAAAACACTTAACAAAATGACGAGGCTCTAGCTCTAGCTCTACCATCATCCTTACATTTGGTTTAATGAAACCAAACGATGCTTGCAAAATATTCATGATACTACAAGTCCATCACCAGAATAAGCTTTTCAACGGGCCTCGAACTGAACAACTGCAGTAATAATAATAATAATAATAATAAACAATTTAGAAGAAGCAAATAAAGATCAAGGATACAGAAATCAAATATTCATAGAGGGAAAGGGGCATACAAAAAACCAACCAATATCGACCAATAACAAAATAAAGTCACAAGGTTAAACTACAAGAACAGACTCCCAAAACAAAGATGCATCTTTCACCTATTCATGGAGAGAATCTACATTCAATCTCAAGATTTGTAATTCGAGAGCTACCCTAGTCAAAAAAGACACCTGAATATATATATGTGTGTGTGTGAGTGTGCGCGCGTGTGAGTGTGTGTGAGACTATTTTTTTACTTTTCTTTTTTAAATATATGTATATATATGTGACTTTCCGAGTCACCCTCGACTAATGTCGCGTGACACAACGTATTAATTTTTAGGTAGTTGGTCACTATGGATCACTTCTTAGCTCCCAAGATCCTCTTGACCACTAGGTCACTCTATGATGGTTGACTATCTTTTGACTTATAATAATTGTGAGATGCATGCCCAAAATATGTGTCCCGAATAGTAATAATAACCATTTGATACAAAAGAAAAGTATTTTTCCATATATATCTAACAATACAAATACAAAACTAGCAATCATATTGTGCATGTCTCTTCAATTAATTTCTCCAAAGGTTTAGTTTTTTTGAAACAGGGTAACCCCACGCTCGCCCCTAGGCTAGTCACCGGGAGACATCGAAGGTATGGAAACACATGAGGTGTCTACAAATTAATGTCACAGGTGAATCTCGAACCTGAGACGGGAAGCACACCTTCAAAACCCAAGTCTTCAACCAACTACGCCACCCCTTGGAGACTTCTCCAAAGGTTTAGTATAATAGATTATACTGTATGCAGCACATTGTGACAATACATTATTTGTACCATTACATCCTTGTAATCAACCGTTGCAAGTTGCAAATACGTGCAATCCATAAACTTCTAAGCAAACTGAGCCAATAATGCAATGTTTTTCATTTTGGGAATCTTCAAGCATTAAAGAGGTAAAAAAGTTAAGGATCCATAAAAAGATAGCATATAAACAAACCACAATGGAGTGACTCAAGTGGTCAAAGAAGGTCTTGGGATGCATAAGGTGATGAATTCAATCTATGGTGGCTACGAGTTTCCTTGACATCTAAATGTTATAGGGTCAGACAGTATGTCATGTGACATTAGTCGAGGTGCACACAAGCCGGTCCGGACAGTCACAGATTTCAACAAAAAAAGCATATAAATAGCTGATCATTCAGCTCATGAGAAGTAGTGAAGTGGTTGTTATAGGATGCTCAAACATAATAGACCAGCTTGAGCTACCTAGGAGTTCATAAATTTCTACTGGTACCGAGGAGCTCATGAGAAGTAGTGAAGTAATTGTTATAGAATGCTAAAAAATCTACTGGTACCGAAGAGTTCATAAATTACTTTTCAACTAAATGAGAAAAATCGTTAAACCCATCTTTTCTACTGTAATTCCCACATCTGTTTCTAATTTCATAAAAGCTTATGGTAAAGCATATGAAGTCTGAAACAATTTCTTGGACGATGTTTGAAACTCCAAACACAAGTGGGAACAAATAAATTTAAAGTTAATGTCATGATTAGGTACAAAACATAGTCATGATCAACCAAAACAAAGCAAGAAAAGAAAAGAAAAGAAAACCAGAAGAAATATATATATCTTACTGCGACGGGTGCGCTTCTTGTAAAGAATACGATAGCCACACTCCCGGCACTGTATAACATCGCCCGGCTTCAGAGTGTTCTCCATTCCACAATCTACACCAATTCACAGCGCAATTGTTTTGAATTTCCGATGATTAACTTTGATACTGATTAAAAGAACACTTGAAAACCTAACATTCTGGAGATTTGAAGCATGGAATCAGTAAACACAACACGTATACCTCCACAGATGTAGCTCACTGGCTCAGGTTGAGGATCCATGAGTCGACGGCGAGCAATAGATTGACAGGTGCCGGCGATCGGCGACGGCGACCTTAGCTGGTGGTGAAGATCGTACGTTCGGTTGCGGCAACGATGGCGCGGGAGAAATCAGAACAGGGGAAATAGGGTTTACTTCTTTTTCTTTTTTAATAATATAATTTAATCCATTCGGGTTTTACCCGATTCAAACATTGCCCTCGTCTTACCTGCCTCCGAACCCGAAATTCCCGCAATTATAGGTCAATAAATCATTCTCTATTGCCTGCCGATAGACTTTGATTAATAATTATTGTTATTATTGTTCTTTTTTTCAATTTATATTCTTATTTCTTTTAGTCAAATAATACATGATGTCTAGTATCATAATCTTTATTGATCATTAATAGAAGTCTATTAGTACGTGATAGAAGTTTAATATTATCACTTCTAATTTGGGTTTTGTGTATTTTTAGATGAATATCATAACCATCATAAATACACACTATTACAAAAACCACATACTATAATTTATAGTTATAAAATTTTACTTTACTAAAAATTAGAAATAGGAGTCATATATTTGGTATTTCAAAAATTTCAACCATATCACTTCCTTAAATAACTATTTCAGCCAAAAATAGCATAGTTCTATTGGCATTTGTATGATCTAGTAACTATAAGGTTACAGGTTCGAGTCTCCCTCCCTAATATTGTTGTATCAAAAAAGAAAAAAAATACTATTTCAGGTAATTCTTGATATATATAATTATTTCTCTCAAAATGAGGATGTTGACACTAATAAATTTATTAAATTTATTCACTATAATAATTCTCTTTAAAATTTTCGACTATCGACTTATTTTCAAAAGAAAAAATCGATCAAGACAAACCATCCAAATAGAGAAGTGCATGTATACATGCTATTTACTCCATGCACTTAAAATTGTATATATATCCATCTAGAAATTATAATGGGTTTATTTTAAATAAGATTAATGATATTAGTTTGTACAAATTAAACATTGATCAACCCACAAATAGATCAAGTATAAACTAAGAAACCTTTCTTTCCATTTTCTCAAAATAACTAATTAAAACCTTAAAATGTAGACAATTAGTGCTAGAGACAAAAGGTATATAGTAAGTAATTTAAATAGCATTTATGATATTGAAAATGTTGATGATTCAACATACATGTGTATACTAGTTATATATTTAATTTCTAAGTAGAGTTCATATCCACAAACATCCTTTAGAATAACACACTTACTATTCAGCATCAGAGTACACACCAACAACAACAACAACAAAAACACACACTATTTTTTAATGGCATCGTCCGCTCGCCCGCCGGCCCGATCGACATCGCATGAAGTTACTAGGCGAGAAGAGCCCTTACTATGGCATCAAGGTTTGCAACATCTTGAATTAGCATATGACCATTGTTAGGAAGCTCGTGATACTGAATCCATGGGAGCTTTTGTGCTATAAAACGATTCAATTCAGGAGGAACTATACGGTCCTCGCTTCCTTGCCACATTTGAACAGATCCCTCATTATCAGGAAATGGATTGGTTAAGTCCATGGGATCAAACTCCCATTTTCCATAGAAACACAACAAGTCCCTGTGGCTGCATTCATACTTCCCTTGTTGTGATATTTTATGCTGTTTTTTTTGTTGCAAAACAACAAATATTATTTACTTGCAACATCATTAGTTTCTCTCAAACATAGTGTAGATACACAATTTTTACCTCCATGTATTTTAATTATAGTATTTTTTAAAACAATATCGGGAAAATTCCACAAATCACCCATTAACTATGGTACGATGTTTGACATTAAACTTTCAATTTGATCAATTACCTTCCATAAAATTTGATAAGTGGTGCAATTAACTCATCCAACTTAAAATTGAAGGATTTTCACATGTGAGTAATGAGTTGAAGGGGTTAAATGCACATATCACACATGTAAAAATCCTTCAATTTTAAGTTGAAGGGTTAATTGCATCAGTTATAAAATTTTAGGGGAGGTAATTGATCAAATTAAATGTTTATAGACTTAATGTTACAAACACCATAGTTTATAGGTGGTTTGTGCAGTTTTTCCAAAAACATTTCATCTAGAGCAAATTTTTGTATTTTTATTTCCTCATATTTCAAAATTGTTATTATTTTATTGAGTTGAATTGATTGGTTACAATTATTTTCAATTCGGTGAACTTATTTGTTAACGGTAATTGAAAGTAATCAGTTCACTTGATTTTAAGTTTGGACATTTTGGTTATTTTACGAGGAAGAAAAGTACCTTTTGTGAGAGTTTCTGAAACTTTTTGAGGAGGGCTAAATCAGAGTCACAAAAATTTGGTGGAATTTCCATACGTGGGAACCATTTCTGTGTCATCCACCAATAGAACAACCAAGGTGCGTGATATGCAATCCAAAACGTGCGAGTAAAAGATTTAGGAGTCTTCTTAAATGCACGAACACATAAAGCTGAAGGAAACGAAGGCCACCAATAATTCACCATAGGAACCACTAGGGATGCTCCTAGGACTCTGCAAAATAAAACCTCTCTCAATTATATTTGTATCAAAATAAATCACCATAGGAACCACTAGGGATGCTCCTAATAATTGATTGAAGACTATAATTTACACTAATTGAAGACTATTTACACTAATTGAAAACTATTTATAAGATTGTTTGTAGCATTAATGACGACTATATTTATATTAATTGAAGGCTATCTATTGCATTGATTCATTAGACGCATGGACTTTTTCGTCTTTTACCACCACCCGCTCAAATTTTATGATAGGTACAAATTTCTTCAAACCCTTATGTGGGCGGCGAATCAAGGATTTGTCCTTGGCTCAATTCCGTCGATGAACATAGTCACCGACGACAAAATGGCGTCGACGAAGATAGGTATTGTAGCTAAAGTTGGCGATTCTTTTCTCGACGCTCATGCTGATAAAGGATTTACCGTCGACGATTCCTTTGCCGAGGGCATTTGGGAAATTTTCGACGTTTTTTGCCGTCGGGAATTCCACTTATTTTTGTAGTTATTTAGGTCTCACAAATGTTTAAACCTACCCAAGATCAACCCACCATTGATTATAGTCTCTTTATGTCATTATATAAGCGATAAGATAATATAGTAACATAGTAGAGAGACCTATTCGAGTACCATAATTGAAAGGTTTAATTGAACTTTTTGAAAATGAATAGGTCAGAAAAAACAAATTTTAATCACTAGAAAAATGAATAAAAATGTACCTGTGTGGAATGTATTTGAGACAAGCATAAATAGGGTATGCTCCCATTGAGCTTCCAATTAAGTAAAATTTTGGGCCAAGCTCTAATTTGTCGGCTAATTCTTGAATGTCGAATGCTTCACTCTTCACCGAGCGAGATGGATATGGGTCACTCTCACAATGGCCAGCTCTATCGTAATATAATATGTACAACTTAAGCTCCTCTATGAGTTCCTAAAGATCAAAGGTCCAATATACACATTTTAGTACAATAATATATATTTTTTAAAAAATGATCACTTTTATTTCTATTGAATAAAATTAAAAAGATTGGATACTTTAGTCGTTTCGATTCTTGACTTTGTTTTCAAAAGTTTCGAAGTTAGTTTTTAGGTTGTTTTGGTTGAGTCTCCCAAATTGCCCTTATTGTTGCCAGTCAATGAATGTTTATTAAATAACAAAATCAATTAGTAATCAAAGGAATAGCTTACATATCTAGTGAAAATTCTTCATTAAACATATGTATTTGGTTCATAAATTTGGATTCGACTTAAGACTTGCCTTAAATTGGCTCTCCTTTTTGTAACACTCATTTTCTTCAATTCTTGCAAAGCTTCTCAATACAAATAATTTTTTTAAAAAAAAAAACAAAGAAATATTGAATTACGTGGTAAAATTTAAATTGATGGATTGAGGTAAATTTAATTATATTAACTAATACTCGTGATCTCTCTTACTTATAGGTTTGATTGAGGATGAAAACGACAAACATGAACACATGAACCTCCTACACTAATACAGTGTTAGATATATTATATACTATTATGGGTTTCATCTCAAAAATAATATATATACCCTCTATATTATATTATAAAAATCGCATACTTACCTCACTCTCAAATAAGATGAAAGACAAATACAAATTTTCATGATCAAATTTATGACCATAGAATTAAATTGGATTATAATTAATCAATTGAGTCGATACGCCTTCCCTTTCGGTAAAAGAAAACAACCATAATGAAGAAAATAATAAGAAAAGAAAAATATTGATAAGTAAAGAAGAAGAAGAATGTGGTACTTGAGAGAATGGGTAGTCTATATCTTTGCAGCTATTAAGACCATGACAAACAATGATCTTAT